>MQUG01000402.1:0-20120 GCA_007213375.1 Steinernema feltiae | reverse complement strand
CATGTAGGGACCAAAACGGGAAGTGTGAAGGAAACGTTCGAAAGGACATCATTTAGTTTGTTCGTCCACTCTATTGGATGTTCGCTCAACTTCTTCGTGACACGACTTTAGCGCGAAAATTTTAAATTTCAAATAGTTTTAGCAGCTAACTTGGTTTCTATGGACAGACCGCACGTCTTCTGCGCTTTGAGCAAGTTTTAGGCGCTACTGTAGGCAATTTTGGGCGAGCACTTGTTATTCTTACATCATCTTGCTGGGAAATAGGCTTTGAACTTGGTTTTTATGCTTTGTTTAAAGCTAACCATGCTGTAACTGCCTTATGCCTAGGCCTAGGATCTGCCGCAGGGGTGTCACCCTCACTTTGTTAACTAGAGACTTCGTCCTAGACTTTGGTTTGACCCATTTAGACGTCTGCTCTGGCCTTGTTGTTAAATGGTGTGTGATCGCAAAAATCGTCTTCGATTTTTGCTACGAACAATATTAAGGAGAGAAGAAGACATCGTTTTGTCAACGCGGCCTTACCGCGAAAATCGTGGAAACATCGTTTGCGCTAAAGTCGTCCGCCCTAATATCATGTTGTCGCTTTCTCTCATTTCAGACCAAAATGGACGAAATTTCCAACGATTTCGCCTTCCTCTCCGACGATATCATCTACGACGTCCTCCAATTCGCGCATTTTGAGCGGACGAGCTGGAAATCAAGCTGGTCCAGTACGAATCCAAGGTCGCTGGGGTGAAATTGCGCACAAGTTTCGCTACTTTCACTGCTTGGACAATGGCGTTGTAGAATCTCGATTGGATGGCCGTTGGGGATTCTGTGATTCGGCCGACGTCGCTGTGAAGAGCCTTTGTCTTTATCCGACGACTGATTTTAACAAAATTGAGCATTTGGCCGCAAACGCTTACGAATCGCTGGAAGTTCATTATAGAGTGATTCCTAAGAAATTTCTCGAGAATCTCGGGAATCGATTCACGACAATCATTTGGTCAGTGCAAATCAAGGTCAAACGGAAATTGACTTCAGTGGTATATGGTCAGTGGATATCAGTGGAAAAGAATACGAACCGTATGACATTCGGCCATTGAATACAATTTCGAAAACGAAGAACGAAATTCGAATAAAAAGAGACAAAATTTGGAAGAGGTATTTAATAGTCACGTTGTCTTTGAGCTTTCTGAATTTTAATTTCAGCAGGAGCACGAAATTCACGGCCGATCAGCTGATGCAGTTGCAGCAGGTGTTCAAGAAGACCCAATATCTGGCTCTTCCCGAGCGCGCGGAGATCGCAAGAGAGCTGGGAATTACACAAACATGCGTTAAGGTGAGTAATTTCACAAATTTATGGTTTGTTATCTTATTTGTGGATACGGCCGCTGCAAAATCGCAGCGGTAAGTTGAGAAAGTTAGGGAGTTTTGCCTCGTTATCTCACTTGCGGATACAAAGATCGAAATTGGGGTCGTCGCGTTGACCGTTTTCTGTCGGTTTTTTTTTTGCGATGCATTGACACAAATCTGTTCATTTAACGTGAAACCCCTCAAGCGGGTTAACAGCTTTTTCATCTCAGTTCAACCATCTTTTGTCTTTTAGACTTGGTTCCGTGAGCGCCGCTCCAAACAAAAGGCTGCTGGTAGGGAGCAACCAACGCGGTTCCAACCTCTGACCAGAACCACTTCGGTTCCAGTGGTTCCAGTGGATGGAGAAATTGACTTCTTCAAGCGGCAACTGAATTCTCCGCATCTGCGGATTTTGGAATGCAACAGCCCGGTCTTGGCACGACCCGAGTTCATCGATTTACTCGTCGACTTCGTTAGGAAGAAGAACTTCCAAACTCTGAAATCCACGTCATCGGAATGTCTCTCTCCCCAGGTCTTCAAGGCGGCTTATGAAGCGTGGCTTCAACGGAGCGACGAGAACATCTGCTGTCGTCGATATCCGCGCCGATCTCCACTGAAGACCTTCATGAACTCGCCGCCAGAATCCCCAATTGTAGTTGGAACGAGCGCATCTATTTTTGGGGAACGGAGTGGAGCTACAGCGAGAGGCACCCGATCGCCGATCACTACGAGACGCTCATGACTTTGAAGGAGCGTTTTGAACGAGACACACGAGCTTAAAGATCGAGTTTTCTCGCGACAGCGTTAAGTATTGAAGGTTGACAATTGTCCACTTGGTTGTTTGTTGGAATAACATTTACTAAACTCGGTGTGGGGATGCTTTCTTAGCAACAGCGTCGTTTCTAATGGTTCACTAGATTGCCGTTTACCAGAAATGCTCGTAAAGGCACATAGGATGAATTTGCAGAATTAACCTGAAAAGTCCTCCAAAAACACACCAAGTAATAATGAAATGACTGTTTACTTGTACTTCTTGAAAACAGCGGTCGTCGAATGGCCTCGGAGCGCCGTCATGATCAAAGCATTAGGGAGAAGAACCAAGAGACCGACCCATACAACGTACTTGGGTGCCGAACCGGCGTTCATAATCCTTCAGGCGAAAAATATAGCCTAAGACAAAAGCGAAATCGTCTCTACTTCTATTGTCCAGACCCTCAAAAGGGCTTGGACGCGATGGTTTGCTACAAGATCTTTATCCAGGACAGGGAGGCCTCGAGCAACCGCCTGCGGCGGCTGCTGATCGATCGACTGACAATATGATGTGTAATGCAAGCAACCCAGAGGGCCGCTTGCACTACTAATGCACGTAGTCGCCAGGGGCGGGACACTATGTGGCCGCTACCTCTCCTGAAAGGTCAAGATTGAGCTGGCGCACACTGCGCACTCATCCGTCCAATAGGAACCAATCACCCTACTTCGGTGCTCGGTCTTGCACGACCTGAATTCACTCGTGGATTTCGTTAGCAATAACAAACTCTCAAATCAATGCGATGATTTGCGCGCATTGTTTTCTGCGCATTTATAGCGCAGTTCTGACTGAAAACACGGTCAACTGTTAATCCATCGTCCCTGAGATACGATGTATGCCTTCGCCTTCCTTCGACAGCCTTCCGACTCAATCTATCCTAACGACTTTGCCTTCCTCTCCGAGGACATCATCCACGACGTCATGCGAGTCGCTCAGTTTGACCGATCGCTGAAGAGATACTGCGCAACGTTCCAATTGGAAGGTCGTTGGGGTGACACCGTTACCCGCTTCAAAGAGTACCGTGCGGCAAGCAACGTCGTTATGGATTTGACATCGTGGAAAGACGACTACGACGAAATTGCCTCAAAAGACGTCAACTTTATAAGTTGCCTCTTCGTTTCTGGTTCTACCAATTACAGCATAATCAGGCATTTGGCACCAAAATTCTACGAACACTTTTGCTTTTCCAGCAGCCTTGTAGCGTACAAAACGTCGTCCCTCATCAGGGAAAGGGGCAAATTGATGACGATTCCTCGGTCGTTCCTGGAGAGTCTCGGAACTCGGTTCACCACCATCAATTGGCAAAACATCAGCGCTCCCTCGCGGGCGAAATCGATTTTTTGAAGCGTCAGTTGCGGTCACAGCACCTGCGGAATTTTGCTTACTGTAGTGAAGCCGTTGCAGGACCCGAATTCGACAATTTGCTCGTGGGGTTTGTCAAGAAGAAGAATTTCGAATCTCTCAGGAATGTTTCACAGCAGATACTCTCAGGTGAGGTCTTCGTGGCGGCCTACGAAGCCTGGCTGCAACGGAAAGAAGGAGAACATCTGCAGTCCGAGATTTCCGCTCACATTTCCAGCGACGACCTTCGCGAACTCGTCGGTAGAATCCGGAACTTTTGTTGGAAGGAGGTGACTTCAGAAGTGTCGAGTTCGTCTCTGAAGCTTGTGGAAAAATACAGCGAGAATCATCCCACCACCGATGAGTACGAAATGCTCATGTGTTGCAGCTCTAATGATGACGGTTTTAACCAAAAGCTGCACATCAATTTCAAGTCCTTTAACGGAACGGAAGACTCAGGGACTACATTGAATTGACTGATAAAAGACAAAGCGAGATAAAAGAGTTGTTTGATGAACATTTGTGACTTGAAAAGCCAGGACGGCTCTACTAGCGAATTGGGGCTAAAATGCGAAACGAGGGCCAAAGCGTTTTTGTCCACATTTTGATTTGCGTTGATTTGAGAATGGACTGACAAATAAACGACGAGCAGTGCAGAAACTGCTGCTTTTTTGCAATATTCTTGTGGCATGGAATGTTCTTTGCATCTGAATTAGGTCTGTCTTACGAGTCTTACGAGAATACAGCGAGTGCAAACAAAACAAATTTAGATCAACAACGAGAATCAACGAGTTTGTTTGTCCGTTCTTCTTCAACTTGGCAATATTTATTTAAGGCGCACAGCGATGATCGTTTGAAGCGAAACAGTCAATATGAATGTTTTGTGTGTCCTCTGGAAAGAGTCATTGTCAGCTTTTTGACTTCAGAAGTAGCATAGTCGTCGTAAGTTATGAGCATCTGGTAGTAATTGGCGGTCGGGTGCCTCTCATTGTAGCTCCAATCCGGTCCCCAACTTAGGCTGCGCTTATTCCAACTGCAATTGGGGATTCGGGCAGTGAGTTCATGAAGATCTTTAGTGGAGATCCACGCAGAAACCGACGATGGCAGATGGTTTTCTTCTTTTCGTTGTAGCCACGCTTCGTAGGCCGCGAAGAAGACTCGCTCTGAGATGCCTTTCCTAGAGAATGACGAGTCATTTAGAGTTTCAAAGTTCGTCTTCCTAACGAAGTCGACGAGTAAATCGATGAAATCGGGTCGTGTCAAGACCGGACCGTCGCATTCCAAATTCCGCAGATGCGGAGACTTCAGTTGCCGCTTCAAGAAGTCAATTTTCGTTTGACTTTTATTTGCATTCCACCAAATGATGCTCGTGAATCGATTCCCGAGATTCTCGAGAAATTTCTTGGGAATATCGTCACAGTAAACTTCCAGCGATTCATAGGCGTTTGCGGCCAAATGCTCAATTTCGTTAAATTCCCTTATCCCATAGAGACAAATGCTGTTGATAGCGACGTCCTTTCGATTCTTGGTGGCCGCAGTGAATGGTACCGAATGGCCATCCAATCGATATTCCTCGATTTCATTGTCCACGAGTTTAAAGTAAGAATACGTTTTGGCGATTTCGCCCCAGCGACCCCCCAAGGGCTTCATGCTGGGAGAATTCGTGCTCAGACGCTCAAAGTGCGCAAACTGGAGGACGTCGTAGACGATGTCGTCGGAGAGGAAGGCGAAATCGTCGTCCATTTTGGTCTGAAATGAGAGGAAACTGCGATCAGCGAACGTCAGTGGAGTGACGGACAACAGATGACGACGTCGTTGTCCGGTGAAACGTTCCATTCGCACTTCCTGATTGGTGGGCGTGACCCGACATAAGCGCGAAAACCGTAAGCGCGACGACATAAGCGCGATTGCCGTAACTAATTTGTCAATGAAATTTTGTGCAAAAAAGGGTACGGAAAAGTTTTTGTATGGCGTTCAGGCTTCGCGCCAAGCTCTGCTTAGGCTGAATGCCTTAGTAGGTTATCTTAGTTTTCCGCGGTTACCAGGCTTCGTAGGGCGTTCAAGCTGTGCTCGTGTCCGGACAAAATGTCCAAAAAAAAAATACTAAAATCATAATTTGCTATAAAAGACTTGAATAGAACTTGAAATGAACACAATCTTGTCTTGAATCTCGAACATTCTGTCCATGAGATATTGTCGCATTGGACGCCAATTCCCGTCTGCGAAAAACGAAAATATTGAAAATATAAAAGAGTGACGAGCGTCGCCACCAATATTTTGCCTGAGACGGCAATAAGTACAGTGAAAATCGGCTGGTTTTTGGTCTTTTCTCTTTTCTTTCTTTTCTCATACATTTTTGGCAAAATCTAGCCTCGGAGAAGTCTTCCCCAGCTCAATGCCGTTCGTTTGAGCCATCGCTCAGCTAAATTGGATGTTTCCCACCAGAGTCATGTTGGATTTTATGATTTTTCAATGATTTTTTGTTGTTGTGGGCCGTTTTCATCATTTACAAGTGATTCTGACGCCACTACCGTCTTCCGCGACCTTGATTTGGTAGGTTAGGACACAGGAAACACAAATTTGTGACCGTTCAGCAACATCATGCCGCCATTGGTGGGACCAAAACGGGAAGTGTGAATAAACAGCTGATGAAGCGTTCCCAACACTTGCCGCATCATTGATACAAAATTCGTGCTTCGCTCCGCAAAAGTTGACCGACAAAAGTTGATCGAGTGCGCAAGAGGTGATTCTTCACAGTGAGTTCCCGCGCGCTTGCGCAGCTCGATTGAACGAGCATCGCTCCGATCGCTGCCGGCTGACACGTCAACCGACGAATATTGAACGTGCGCGATTTCTTCTTTTCTTTGTTTCTTTTAGCGTCTTTCCTTTCCAGAATTCAGCTCACCATCAGCATGGTGAAGCAAATGAAGCGCACACCGGAAAGCACAGTCACTGGTACGTAAGGAGCTTCTTTTTACGTGTTTTCTTGTTTCAGATGATGCCACTGGCAGGGATTCTAGCACCATTAACCGATCCTGCCGTTGATGATTCTCCTCAACTCCGCAAAATACCCAAACGCCAAAAGTAAGAAGGCGTCAGTCTCCAAATTGATGAAGATTCCTCGGTCATTCTTGGAGAGTCTCGGAACTCGGTTCACGACCATCAATTGGCAAATCATCAGCGCTCCCCTCGCGGGCGAAATCGACTTTTTGAAGCGTCAATTGCGGTCGCCGCACCTGCGGTAGTTTGAATACTGTAGTGAAGCCGTTGCAGGACCCGAATTCGACAATTTGTGCAGGACGTTTGTGACTTGAAAGGACAGGACGGCTGTACTAGCGAATCGGGACCAAAATTCGAAATGCTTTTTGCCCACACACAATTTTGATTAGCATTGATTTGACAATTGAACGACGAGCGCTGTGCTGTTTAACGGTCATTTTCTGACCTAAATGACCTAACTTTGACTATTTTTGGCTTTTCTGTAATATTCGTGAAACGTTCTTTGCATCTGAATTAGGTAAGAAACGTTCTCACATGAATACAGCGAGAATCATCTTACCGCCGACGAGTACGCAATGCTCATGCGTTGCTGCTCTACAAAGAGCAAAATCATTTAGTGATGACTTTATTGGTTTGACCGACGAGCTATTGTGAGATAAAGTTTTATGACCATTTTTGACGTCAGCTGATCTCGCGGGTGCTCTAATTACGAAAGCACATGACCACATGACATTTATGGATTGTCGACTTGTGGAGATAAACACAAATCTAGATCAACAACGAGAATCAACGAGTTTGTTTCTTCTTATTATTCAACTCGGCAATATTTATTTAAGAAGCTCTCAAAGCTTAAGAAACCAAACGATCAATATGAATATTTTGTGTGTCCTTTGGAAAGAGTCATTGTCAGATTTTTGACGTCAGAAGAAACAATATAGTCGTCGTAAGTCATGAGCATTTCGTAGTGATCGGCGGTCGGGTGCCTCTCGCTGTAGCTCCACTCCGTTATCGATGCGTTCCTCCGCTTTTTCCAACTTAAATTGGGAATTCTGGCGGTGAGTTTGTGAAGATCTTCAGTGGAGATCCACGCAGATATTGAGGATGGCAGATGGTTTTCTTCTTTTCGTTGTAGCCACGATTGGTAGGCCGCGAGGAAGACTCGCTCTGAGATGCTTCGCATAGAGAATGACTCATCATTTAGAGCTTGGAAGTTCTTCTTCCTAACGAATCCCACCAGAAAATCTGTGAAATCCGGTCGTGTCAAGACCAAACTGTTGCATTGCAAAGTCCGCAGATGCGGAGACTTCAATTGCCGCTTCAAGAAGTCAATTTCCGTTTGACTAATATTTAAATTTCTAATGAATTTCAATAATATTTATATGCAATAATAACCTAATGAATTTCTCGAGAATCTCGGGAATCGATTCACGAGCATCATTTGGACAGTAACATGCAACATGCAATAATAACCTAATGAATTTCTCGAGAATCTCGGGAATCGATTCACGAGCATCATTTGGACAGAACCGCAGACGGGCGAAAATGAAAACCAAATTTTCACACGCTATCAACTAGAGATATTGGAGAGGTTATTTCAACAGACCCGCTATCCGAATATCGCCCAACGCGATAACGTTGCCAGGGAGCTTGGTGTGCCTGTGTCACGGGTTTAGGTGAGAAATTTCACGGATTTATACCTTGTTATGTCATTTGTGGATACGTCGGTTGCAAGATTGGCGTCGTCGCAAATTTCGCTGTTTTCTAGCCAAATTGAGCAAACGCACAGAACAGACAAATTTACTGCAAATTAGTGAATATTGAGCCCGCCGGCTCGTTAACTGGTTCGCTGGAATTTTCGTAAAACAAGCCGGCTCTCTATTAATCACTAAATTTCAATTTACCTGTTCTGTGCGTACAACAGTTGGCTATTTCAAAACAGAGCAAGCCGAGCCTCGATTTGCGGTTCGTCGGTTTCTGATTGACTGATTGAGACTGATTCTCATTGCGTACGACCCGGAGGAACCAAGACGCTCATCTATCTCAATCATCCAATTGACATTTTCTCTTTTAGGATTGGTTCATGGATCGCCGCGCCCAATTGCTCCGTCCGATCAACCCCTCTTGGGTTCCAGTGGATAGAAAAATTGATTTCTTGAAGCGACAACTGAAATCTCCGCATCTGCGGATTCTTGAATGCGACAGTCCGGTCTTGGCACGACCCGAGTTCACCGATTTTCTCGTCGACTTCGTGCGAAAGAAGAACTTTGAAACTCTGAAATCCACCTCAATGGAAGGCCTCTCCCCCGATGTATTCGAAGCAGCTTACGAAGCGTCATTCTATGACGCGTCATTCTCTAGGAAAGGCATCTCAGAGCGAGTCTTCCTAGTGGCCTACGAAGCGTGGCTTCAACGGAGCGAACGAGAACATCTGCGCTCCTCGATTTCTGCGCGGATTTCCACTACAAATTTACAGAAACTCACTGTCACAATCCCCAAATGCAGTTGGAATAAACTCAGCGATTTTTGGAGAACCGAGTGGAGCTACAGCGAGAGGCACCCGACCGCCGATCACTACGAGATGCTCGTAACTTACAAAGAGCGTTTGAACGGGACATACAAGCTTACGATGGAGTTTTCTCGCGACAGCATCAAGTATTAAAGATGAATAAGTGGTTGTTTTTGATCAAATCACGATACTGTTTCACATTGACACGCTCAATCATTGCCAAGTGTTGATGTTGACAAACTAGCCCACTGCGATAAACCAATGGTTCAAGGTCAATTGAGTACCTGTAACTTACAGGTACTCAATTGACCTTAAACCGTTGGTTTCCAAGTTGAGCTCGCTGTCACTTTGATTCGTTGCCAGAACTGCATTCGTCTTCAGAATAAGACGAAGCAGTCAGGAAAGTAGGCAGTTTAGGCACGCGGCTTCAGCGAAGAGAAGGAGAACATCTTCGATCCTCGATTTCTGCGCAAATTTCCACTGAAGATCTACGCAAACTCACCGCCAGGATCCCCAATTTTAGTTGGATCGAGCGCAACGAAGGTCCAAAAACGGAGTGGAGCCACAGCGAAAAGCACCCGTCCGCCGATCACTACGAGATGCGCATGTTCTACTACGACTTTAATTTTGCTTTTTCTGACGTCAAAGCGCTGACAATGACTCTCTCTAGAGGAGAGACAAAATATTCGAGTTGATCGTTTCGCTTCAAACGTTCATCGTTGTGCTTCTTAAATAAATATTGCCGGTCTGAGAATCTTTGCAGCTCACAACGGCCTAAGCTTGCATTTAGTACGAAGCCTGCCGCAGTACGAAGCCCAAGATTGCTCGGCGCCAAGTTGTCCTGGCGCCCAGTCGGCGGTGCGAAATTGACCTACTTCGGACACGCTTAGTTCATAATGAAAATTGTCAGCAAACTTTCAACGAGAATGGACGCATCTGTTTCAAAGTTGAGCAGCAAAGTCGCTTGGCACCAAGTTTTCCGGCGCTCGGTTTGCTTCCAATGCAACAGGTAACTGAGAACCAAGCGTGTCGGGACCAAATAGTAACAAAGTGTGAAGAAAACTTTGCACCGGACAACGACGTCTTACATATTACGACATCCACCGCAGTTCAACTTCCTCTCATTTCAGAACAACATGAACGAATTTGGAGACGATTTCGCTTTCCTCTGCGACGACATCATCCACGACGTCCTCCAGTTTGCGCACTTTGAGCGGCTGAGGGAGAACTTTCTCAAAATAAGTCCCTTTAGGGGTCGCTGGGGCGAAATTGCTCACAGGTTTCGCGACTCTCAACTCGTGGACCATAAAATCGTAGAGTCTCGATTGGATGGCCATTCGTTCATTACGGCCACAAAGAATCGAAATCGAAACGTCGCTGTCAACAGAATTTGTCTCCGTGAGACAAGGGAATTTAACGAAATTGAGCATTTGGCTGCAAACGCTTACGACAGGCTGGAAGTTCATTATATAGTGATTCCGAAGGAATTTCTCGAGAATCTCGGAAATCGATTCACTAAAATCATTTGGAGAAATCAAAAAGAATTTAATCCAATCGATATTCCTCGATTTCATTGTCCACGAGTTTAAAGTAAGAATATGTTTTGGCGATTTCGCCCCAGCGACCCCCCAAGGGCTTCATGCTGGGAGAATTCGTCCTCAGCCGCTCGAAATGCGCGAATTGCAGGACGTCGTGGATGATGTCGTCGGAGAGGAAGGCGAAATCGTCTGCAAATTCGTCCATTTTGGTCTGAAATGAGAGAAAGTTAAAAGTTAAAGAAAGTTAAACTGCGATCAGCGAACGTCAGTGGAGTGGCGGACAACAGATGACGACGTTGTTGTATTGGTGGGACCGACAGTGCAGTCGGAGAGGAAGGCAAAGTCATTGGGAATTCCTTCCATTTTGGTCTGAAATGAGAGGAAGTTGAATGGCGGTCAGCGGAAATGAGTCGACGAATATGATTGACGTCGTTGTTCGGTGCAAAGATTCTCAGACCGGCAATATTTATTTAAGAAGCACACAGATGAACGTCTGAAGCGAAACGATCAACGCAAATTTTTTCTGTCTTCTCTGGAAAGAGTCATTGTCAGCGCTTTAACGTCGGAAGGACCAAAATTAAAGTCGTCGTAGGACAAGCGCATCTCGTAGTGATCGGCGGTCGGGTGCTTCTCGCTGAAGCTCCACTCGGTTACCGAACCTTTGATGAGCTCGTTCCAACTAAAATTGGGGATTCTCGCGGTGAGTTTAGAAAGATCTTCAGTGGAAATCCACCCAGAAATCGAGGATCGAAGATGTTCTCGTTCGCTCCGTTGAAGCCACACTTCGTAGGCCGCGAGGAAGAGTCGCTCTGAGATGCCTTTCCTAGAGAATGACGAGTCATTTAGAGTTTGAAAGTTCTTCTTCTTAACGAAATCCACGAGTAAATCGGTGAAATCGGGTCGTGCCAAGACCGGACTGTTGCATTCCAAAATCCGCAGATGCGGAGATTTCAATTGTCGCGTCAAGAAGTCGATTTCTTCAGTTCGACCTTCTCCATTCCGCCAAATGATGCTCGTGAATCGATTCCCGAGATTCTCGAGAAATTCCTTGGGAATAACGTCACAATGAACTTCCAGCGACTCGTAGGCGTTTGCGGCCAAATGCTGAATTTTGTTAAATTCCCTTATCTCATAGAGACACATTTTGTTGACAGCGACATCCTTTCGATTCTTGGCGGCCGCAGTGAATGGTACCGAATGGCCATTCAATCGATATTCATCGATTTTATTGTCCAGTAGTCTAAAGGTGCAAAACTTTTCGACGATTTTACCCCAGCGACCTCCAAAGAGACCTATGTTGGGAGAATTTGTCCTCAGCCGCTCGAAATGCGCGAATTGGAGGACGTCGTGGATGATATCGTCGGAGAGGAAGACAAAATCGTCTGCAAATTCGTCCATTTTGGTCTGAAATGAGAGGAGGAAGTGAAACTGTGATCAGTCAACAGTCGAACGATATATGAAAACGTCGTTCACACTTCAATTTTTGGTCTCGACGCGAATGAGCAGCTGAAGATCGCTCTTACAATCAGAACTGTTAACTGCTTCCGTCGTTGTCTGGTGCAAAGATTTGTTCACACTTTTTATTTGGTCCCGACACGCTTGGTTCCTTTTTCATTGGAATTGGTGGTTCCTGGAGAGTCTCGGAACTCGGTTCACCACCATCAATTGGCAAAACATCAGCGCTCCCCTCACGGGCGAAATCGATTTTTTGAAGCGTCAGTTGCGGTCACAGCACCTGCGGAATTTTGCTTACTGTAGTGAAGCCGTTGCAGGACCCGAATTCGACAATTTGCTCGTGGGGTTTGTCAAGAAGAAGAATTTCGAATCTCTCAGGAATGTTTCACAGGAGAGACTCTCAGGTGAGGTCTTCGTGGCGGCCTACGAAGCCTGGCTGCAACGGAGAGAAGGAGAACATCTGCAGTCCGAGATTTCCGCTCACATTTCCAGCGACGACCTTCGCGAACTCGTCGGTAGAATCCGGGACTTTTGTTGGAAGGAGGTGACTTCAGAAGTGTCGAGTTCGTCTCTGAAGCTTGTGGAAAAATACAGCGAGAATCATCCCACCACCGATGAGTACGAAATGCTCATGTGTTGCAGCTCTAATGATGACGGTTTTAACCAAAAGCTGCACATCAATTTCAAGTCCTTTAACGGAACGGAAGACTGATTGACTACATTGAATTGACTGACGCGACCAGGACGGACGGCCCTACTGGCGAATTGGGGTTAAATTGGGCTACGGTGATTGGTTTGACTGACGAGCATTGTGAGATAAAGTTTTATGACCATTTTTGACGTCAGCTGATCTCCACACGACGAGAATCTCTGGATTGTCGACTTGTGGAGACAACACACGACAAAACAAATTTAGATCAACAACGAGAATCAACGAGTTTCTCCGTTCTTGTGTGAGGACGGCTTCGAATGCTCTTTTCGTACTACTTTCGTAATACGCTGCCACGCGGTAAATTGTCGGACGAACCTCACTGGCGTCGGTTAACGAGATTATATTAACGCGAAACAAGTTAATAACAACAAGACGGCAAAAATATGAAGAATAGTTCACAAGCAGTGAACGGAATGAGAACTTGATAACGAGATTGTACGAGTCTTAGCCAGACCACGTAGTACACGAGATGAGAATAGCGATGCAGGTCCACAAGCAGTGGATAATCCAAGCAGGATAGTGATGCAGCTTGATCGCTGAGAGCGTAGAGTTTTCTCCCGTAGACGTGAAACCTTTCGAAACTATTTCACTCGACGAGATTACGTCATCACCGAGAGGGCGCGCGAGTGGTTGCGGCGATACTGTAGTTGCTTATTCGCGCTGTCTCAGCACGATCCTCCTGAACTGACTTCTCTTTCGGAATGTTTCTTATCCTCAGTCTTCATTTGGGTTTCATTGCACTTGCGACTGTGATGGTCGCAATATCTTGTTCAACTCGGCAATATTTATTTAACAAAGATAACGAGGAACGTCTGAAGTGAATCGATCAACGCGAATATTTTGTGTCTCCTCTGAAAAGACTCATTGTCAGATGTTTGACTTCAGAAGTAGGATTACAGTCGTAGTAGAACAAGCGCATCTCGTAGTAATTGGCGGTCGGGTGCCTCTCATTGTAGCTCCACTCGGTTCCCCATAAATCGCTGCGCTCGTTCCAACTACAATTGGGGATTCGGGCAGTGAGTTGATGAAGATCTTCAGTGGAGATCCACGCAGAAATCCAGGATCGAAGATGTTCGCAATCTCGCCGTTGTAGCCACGCTTCATAGGCCGCTAAGAAGACTCGCTCTGAGAAGCCTTTCCTAGAGGAAGAGATAACATTCAGAGTTTCAAAGTTCTTCTTCCTAACGAAGTCGACGAGCAAATCGGTGAAATCGGGTCGTGCCAAGACCTGACTGTGGAATTCCAATATCCGCAGGTGTGGAGACTTCAATTGCCGCTTTAAGAAGTCGATTTCTCCTTTCGTTTCTTTTTGATTTCTCCAAACGATTTTAGTGAATCGATTCCCGAGATTCTCGAGAAATTCCTTGGGAATAACTTCACAGTAAACTTCCAGCTTTTCGTAGGCGTTTGCGGCCAAATGCTCAATTTCGTTAAATTCCCTTATCGCATAGAGACAAATGCTGTTGATAGCGACGTTCCTTCGATTCTTTGCGGGCGCAGTGAACGATTCTGCACGGCCATCCAATCGAGACTCTACGATTTCATTGCCCACGAGTTGAGAGTCGCGAAACCTGTGAGCAATGTCGCCCCAGCGACTTCCAAAGGGACTTATTTTGAAAAAGTTCTCCCTCAGCCATTCAAAATACACAAATTCCAGGACGTCGTAGATGATGTCGTCGCAGAGGAAGGCGAAATCGTCGGCAATTTCGTTCATTTTGGTCTGAAATGAGAGGAAACTGTGATCAGTCAATAGTCGAACGATATATGAAAACGTCGTTCACACGTTCAAACTGCGATCAGCGAACGTCAGTGGAGTGACGGACAACGGACGTTGTTGTCCGGTGAAACGTTCCCTTCGCACTTCCATTATTGGTGGGACCAACACGGGAAGTGTGAATAAACAGCTGATGAAGCGTTCCCAAGACTTGCCGCATCGTTGACACAAAATTCGTGCTTCGCTCAGCAATAGTAGTTGAAAAGAACGAGGCGAAATGGGATCACCCCATCTCACCCCAAGACAACTCACCCAGGAACAACTCACCCCAGAACATCCCATCCCACCCCAACTCATCCCAAGACAAGTCATCCCAGACTCAACTCATCCCATGGACAACTCATCCCCAAGACAACCCATCCCATCACAACTCAACCCGAGAGCATCTGTTAGCGTAGATCAATTTGTTCGGTTGAAAATGTGAGGTAACTACTGACTGTTAGCCACTTTACACGAATTTGGCGCGAGCAAATTTAGCGCTAAAGTTCTTGAGTAAACTGAAGTGTTGTCGTCGGAGAGGTAAGCGAATTCGTCGGCAATTTCGTCCATTTTGGTCTGAAATGAGATTAGCGAACATTAGTCGGCGATATATGAAAACGTCGTTCACACTTCAATTTTTGGTCTCGACGCCATTGAGCAGCTGAAGAGCGCACTTACAATCAGAACTGTTAACTGCTTTCGGGCCGGGTAATATGAATGCGGATTGTGGAATTGGCTGTTTATCGCCATCTGGCTCTTGTCAGCCGTTTGAGTTTACAGGATCCTAACGCTGATCACTACAAGATGCTCATGAGCTACGCAGCGAAGGCTGTTGATCGCTGCAAACTGGAAATGAAGTTTTCCTTTTAAACTGAAGGTTTAGCGAGGCTTCATTTCAGTCATTAACTGCCTTGGAAGGCCTTGGCCTGCCTTATTTGTTTTTGATTTAAATTTGTTTTGCTTGTCTCCCGTCTGTCGCATCAAAAGTAGGAATCGTTGAGCGCATTCATCGTCAGCGCCCCAGCGAGTGAACACATCGAAGCTGTCGCACCGTCAATGGCCGCTACTCGATCCCGGATCGGTCACACTTCAACCAACTGTCATAATTTGTCGTCAGAGCACCACTTGGGCGTTACAAGCTTGAGTTTACAGGATTCTGTCCGTTCTTCTTCAACTCGGAAATATTTATTTAACAAAGACAACGAGGAACGTTTGAAGCGAAACGATCAACGCGAATATTTTGTGTCTCCTCTGGATAGAGTCATTGTCAGAGCTTTGACGTCAGAAAAAGCAAAATTCCACTCATTGTAGAGCATGCGCATCTCGTAGTGATCGGCGGTCGGGTG
Organism: Steinernema feltiae; assembly: GCA_007213375.1. Classification (NCBI taxonomy): domain Eukaryota; kingdom Metazoa; phylum Nematoda; class Chromadorea; order Rhabditida; family Steinernematidae; genus Steinernema; species Steinernema feltiae. The sequence continues at coordinate 4,326 of MQUG01000402.1, read as the reverse complement.
CTTTTCGCTGTAGCTCCACTTCGTTTTTGGACCTTCGGTGCGCTCGATCCAACTAAAATGGGGGATCCTGGCGGTGAGTTTCTGTAAATTTTCAGTGGACATCCGAGCAGAAATGGAGGATTGCATATGTTCTCCTTCTTTTCGCTGAAGCCACGCTTCGTAGGCCGCTAGGAAGACTCGCTCTGAGATGACTTTGCTAGAGAATAACGCATCATTTAGAGTTTGAAAGTTCTTCTTGCTAACAAAGTCGACGAGCAAATTGGTGAAATCGGGTCGTGCCAAGTCCGGACTGTCGCATTGCAAAATCCGCAGATGCGGAGACTTCAGTTGTCGCTTCAAGAAGTCAATTTCTCCTTTTGTTTGACCTTCATTTCCAAAGATCCAAACGATTTTAGTGAATTGATTCCCGAGATTCTCGAGAAATTTCTCAGAAAGTGAACGTTGATCTCGTTAAAATCAACGTTCCCAATAAGATGAATGCTGTTCAGAACAAAGTTTCGATTCTTGACGGCCGCAGCGAATGGTACTGAATGGCCGTCCAATCGATATTCTACGATTTCATTATTCCAAAGCGCAGAGTAGCAAAACTTGTGTGCGATTTCGCCCCAGCGACCCCCTAAGGGACCTACCTATGTTTTGTGAGTTCTGCCTCACCATCAGCCGCTCAAAGTGCGCGAATTGGAGGACATCGTCGATGATATGGTCGCAAAGGAAGGCAAAGGTGTCGGGAATTTCGTTCATTTTGGTCTGAAATGAGAGAAAGTTAAACTTCGATCAGCGGAAATGAAAACGTCGTTCACAATTTTTGGTCTAGACGCGAATGAGCAGCTGAAGATCGAACTTACAATCAGAACTGTTAACTGCTTTCGGGCGGGGTAACCCGTGAACTTTGGAACGTTGAACTGCGATCAACGGAAATCAGTCGACGAATATGATTGAAGTCGTTGTTCGGTGCAAAGTTTTCTTCACACTTTGTCACTATTTGGTCCCGACACGCTTGGATCTCAGTTACCTCTTTCATTGGAAGCAAACCTTGGTGCCAAGCGACTTTGCTTCTCAACTTTGAAATTGTCATTCTTTGAAACAGATGCGTCCATTCTCGTTGAAAGTTTGCTGACAATTTGTATTATGAACTGAACGTGTCAGTGTTTCAACAAACAACCAAGTGACATTGTCCGCTAATAGCGAGGCGGTTAACGAGTCGTTGGACCAATATTCGCTAAATTTCAGTAAATTTGCCTGTTGGGAGCGTTTGTTCAATTTGGCTCGAATACAACGAAAACGGCGGTATAAAATAATGAAAAAATTCGAGCAAAATCGCAGAAAACGGTCAAAAAGCAACCTGACGACGGAATTTTGTTGCAACCGACGTATCCAAATGATATAACGTGGTATAAATCCGTGAAACTTCTCACCTGAACCCGTGACACCGGCACACCAAGCTCCTTGGCAACGTTATCGCGTTGGTCGATATTCGGATAGAGGGTCTGTTGAAATAACATCTCCAATAGCTCCAGTTAATTGCGCGCGAAAATTTCCTGCGGTTTGCGGCTGCGCCACTGAGCGTTCGTTAAACTAGAAAGACAAATGCTGTTCACAGCGACGTCTTTTCGATTGTTGGCGGCCGCAGTGAACGATTCTGAATCGCCATTCAATGGAGATTCTTCGATTGCATTGTCCACGAGTTTAAAGTAAGAATACGTTGTGGCGATTTTGCCCCAGCGACCCCCAAGGGCTTCATGCTGAGGATGTTCTCCCTCAGCCGCTCGAAATGAGCGAACTGGAGAACATCGTGGACGATGTCGTCGGAGAGGAAGGCAAAATCGTCTGCAAATTCGTCCATTTTGGTCTGAAATGAGAGAAAGTTAAACAGCGGTCAGCGAACATCAGTGGAGTGAAGGATACAGATGACGACGTCCGGTGAAACGTTCCATTCACACTTCCATTATTGGTGGGACCGACAGTGCAGTCAGAGAAAAGAGCGAGGCGACCTGCGCGAGGCGCCTCTTCTCTCGCTCGTTGTCGATCGAATTTCTAGAGCAAAGTACATCACCTCGCTCGCTGTTTGTTTGTAATTCTCGTGAGGCGTCTTCATCTTCTCTTCATGACATTTTAATTGATGTAACAAATAAAAGTGATCTCAAAGGTGTGAAATCGGTACAAAAAGGTTACGTTTTCAGTTCAGAACACGCTTATATGTGATCTGCTCAATCGCTTGAAGAGTGTTTTGTTCTGGCCATGCGTTCAGTCCGTCAACTATGGCTGATGCAACTGATAGAGCTGCTTTCCTCTCACTCATTCGCTTCAAGACCACAACATGAAGTGTGAATAACAAGATTTCATCATCGAACAACGACGTTCGCCTTTTGCGCTTTGATTGTTGTTCGCTGAACGCTGTTTAACTTCCTCTCATTTCAGATTTAAAATGGACGATTTCGCCGTGCTCTCCTCTGATATCATCTACGACGTCCTCCAGTTTGCGTATCTCGAGCGGCTGAGCGGAAAACAGAGCTTCATAGTCTGGATCGGAGGTCGCTGGGGCGAAATCGCTGAAAAAATTCGCTATTCTACACTTCGGGACAATAGGATCAAAGAATATGGTTTGCATGGCTGTACAGATTGTTTCACCGTGACGAAGAATCGAAAAGACGTCTCTGTGAACAGCATTCGTCTTTCCGAGATGAGCGATTTTACCGAAATCCACCATTTGCTTGAAAATGCCTACGAATCGCTGAAAATTGGCAGCAAAGGGATTCCCAGGCAGTTTCTCGAGAAGCTCGGGAATCGTTTCACGACCATCTTTTGGGTGGATGGAGAAAAGAGGTTTGTGAGAGTCACGTTGCCCGTTGCTTAGTTGGTGGATTTCAGCTGCCACAACGAGTGCAAGAGCGTTGATACAGATGTAGACTTTAAGGTGAGCTAGTTAAGGGTTTATTATCATTTATGGACCATCAAGCTTTGCATTTCCGCTCAAATATCATCTCAACGCATTTTAGGAGTGGTGCATGATTCGCCGCACCTATAGGCGTCTACAACTCCGTCCCGCCGACCGCGTTTGGGTTCCACTGGACGGAGAAATTGAATTCTTGAAACGGCAACTGAAATCTCCGCATTTGCGGATTTTGAAATCCAACAATCCGCTCTTGGCACGACCAGAATTCATCGATTTACTCGTCGATTTCGTTAGGAAGAAGAACTTTCAAACTCTGAAATCCACCTCAATGAACAGCCTCTCTCGGAAGATCTTCGAAGCGGCCGACGAAGCGTGGCTTCAACGGAAAGACGCAGAACATCTTCCATCGTCGGTTTCTGCGCTGATTTCGACTGCAGATCTACGCAAAATCACCTTTGGGATCCCCAATGGTTGTTGGACCGAGCGCTTCGAAGGTTTCAGCACGGAGTGGAGTTACAGCAAGAGGCACCCGACCACCAAGCACTACTATAGCCTCATGACTTACAGAAACTCTACGCTTGAGAACGCTCCAGAGTTTACGATGGAGTTTTCTCGTGGAAAGACTAAATAATCGATTAAATAAGTAATGAATGAATTATTGACGTTGACATTGCGACTTGGTTGTCTGTGTGCTCTGATTTCACACAAAAAGAGACCAAAATGTCGTTTTAGGCATAATCGGGGAATATGTGCAGATTTGGCCTCTCAAGACGATTCGGGTCAATTGGCGCTCACTCATTCGCGTCAAGACCAAAATTAGAAGTGTGAACAAAATGTTTCAGCGTCCGCTGTTCGCCTAGCGAGTCGAGTCGACTCATGACTCGACTCGTTAGCATCTTGGAGATATGAGTCGACTCGCCGACTCGACTCGTCGACTCACCGACAAACGAGTCAGTTCCGAGTCACAAAATTCAAACACGAAAGTGCGCATTGTGAATATTCACATGTTTGCCTCTTCACTATTACGCGCGTTATGAGACTTTTATTGACTTTTTCACTTTTTGCAACGGTATGACACCAAATCACCTTGCAAGCCTTGATATGGCAAATGATTTCAAGCCAATAGGAAAAAAATGCTCATAACCGACTCATGACTCGACTCGCCTCGATTTTTTTAGCGAGTCGGCATCACTGCCTTCCTCTCATTTCAGATCCAAAATGACCAAATTCCGTCTTCCTCTCCCCTGATATAATCTACGACGTCCTCCAGCTTGCGCATTTCGTGCGGTTGGGGCGCAAATTCAAGCACTGAATTCTGCATTGGTTGTTTATGCATGCATGGCGGGTCTAGTTTTACTTCTTAACGGGCGCCTCTACATTTCCAAGAAAATCACTGGTTTTGGCGTGATTTGATTGCGGTCATTGTACGGTGT
>MQUG01000401.1:0-44866 GCA_007213375.1 Steinernema feltiae | reverse complement strand
GCAGCTGGCCTGATCATGGCCTCGCTGGCGCAATTCCCGGTCGAGAAACAGGTCGACTTCACCGAAAGACGCCAAGGAAAACGCCAAGCTCTGGGCCATCCGCAAGGACACCTTCCCGGCCGTCGGCGCCGTGCGCAAGACCGGCACCACGGTCATCATCGAAGACGTGACCTTCCCGGTCGAGCAAACTGGCCATCGGCGTCAACCGCCTGATCGAGCTGTTTCGAGCGGCACCACTATGACGAAGCCATCCTGTTCGGCCATGCGCTGGAGGGCAACCTGCACTTCGTGTTCACCCAGGGTTCAACAGTGCCGAAGAGGTCGCCGCTACCAGGCGTTCATGGACGACGTGGCGCACCTGTGGCGGTCGAATTCGGCGGTTCGCTCAAGGCCGAGCACTGGCACCGGGCGCAACATGGCGCCGTTCGTCGAACTGGAATGGGGCACGATGCCTACCAGCTGATGTGGACACTCAAGCGCCTGCTCGACCCAACGGTATCCTCAACCCGGATGTGGTACTCAGCAACGACCCGCAGATCCACCTTAAGAACCTCAAGCCGTTGCCGGCCGCCGACGAGATCGTCGACAAGTGCATCGAGTGCGGCTTCTGCGAACCGGTGTGCCCGTCCAAGGGGCTGACCCTGAGCCCGCGCCAGCGCATCGTGATGTGGCGCGACATCCAGGCCAAGAAGCGCGCCGGGGTCGATACCACCGCGCTTGAACGCGACTACCAGTACCAGGGCATCGACACCTGCGCCGCCACCGGCTTGTGCGCCCAGCGCTGCCCGGTAGGCATCAACACCGGCGAACTGGTGAAGAAACTGCGCGCCCAGGCTGCCAGCCACGTGAAGACAGCCGACTGGCTGGCGGAGCATTTCCACACCGCGCTAAGCGGCGCCCGCCTCACCCTGCGCGCAGCCAACGGTGCCCGCCGCCTGTTGGGCGCGCCACGGCTGGCCCGCATCAGCCAGTCGTTGAGAAAAGCCAGCAACAGCCGCCTGCCGCTCTGGACGCCGGCCATGCCGCAGCCCCTGCAGCCCATCCAGTTCAGCCCCGCGAGCAACGATGCGCGGCCCCGCGTGGTGTACCTGGCGGCCTGCGTATCGCGCGTCATGGGCCCCGCCGCTGGCGATCGCGAACAGACCTCGCTGCTGGACAAGACCCGCGGCCTGCTGGAAAAGGCCGGCTACCAGGTGGTGTTCCCCGAGAACCAGGACAGCCTGTGCTGCGGCCAGCCGTTCGCCTCCAAGGGCTATGCCGAACAGGCCGAACACAAGCGCCAGGAACTGATCGGCGCGCTGCTGCATGCCAGCCGCGGCGGGCTCGACCCGATCTACTGCGACACCAGCCCGTGCACCTTGCGCCTGGTGCAAGACCTCAAGGACTCGCGCCTGGACCTGTATGACCCGGTGCGCTTCATCCGCACCCACCTGGTGGACAAGCTGGAGTTCACCCCGCAGGACGCACCCATTGCCGTGCACGTGACCTGCAGCACCCAGCACCTGGGCGAAAGCCAGGCCCTGATCGACCTGGCGCGGCGTTGCAGCAAAGAGGTAGTGATACCCGAGGGCATCCACTGCTGTGGGTTCGCCGGCGACAAGGGCTTCACCACCCCCGAACTGAACGCACATTCACTGCGCAGCCTCAAGGACGCCGTGCAGTACTGCAGCGAAGGCATCTCCACCAGCCGCACCTGTGAAATCGGCCTGAGCGAGCATGGCGGCATCGACTATCACGGCCTGGTGTACCTGGTGGACCGGGTGACCAGAGCCAGGGCGCTGTGAGCCAAGGCGGCTCCTGCACAACGGCAGAAGCTGGCCTTGCCGGCGAACAGGCCATCTGCCACAACATCCGTCTGAACCCCTGGCATCGGCTGCAGTCCATGCAAATAGGCCCCTTATCCTGAGGCCTTCCCAGCCAAGGAGATTCACATGAAGCGTACTGCGATTACCGGACTGTTCCTCAGCGCCGCACTGCTAGCCTCGCCTGTGTTCGCGGCGGATAAAGACCTGTGTACCAGCAACCTGCAGAAGATCGACGACCAGATGGCAACCATGGGCGCGACCTCCGAAGGGCTGGACGATGCGCTGAAGCAGCACGTGGCTGACGCCAAGGCCGCGCAGGCGGCGGGCAACGACAAGGATTGCATCACCATCAGCGCCAAGGTGCTGTCGCGCCTCGAGAAGACCGACAAGGGCGGCAACGGTCAGTAACCTCGGTGGGCGACCGGACCGGTAGTCGACGTCGCCCGACCGATGGCGTATACTCCGTCACATGCACCCGAAACGGTGCTAGCGCTAGAGCAGTAAAAAATGGGGCCGATTAGGATTCGACGCCGGTGATGAAACTCTAGGTGCATGCCGAGTTGGTAACAGAACTCGTAAATCCACTGTTGCAACTTTCTATAGTTGCCAATGACGAAAACTACGAGGGTTACGCTCTCGCTGCGTAAGCAGCCGAGCCCGCTCTCCTGGTAGCTTCGGCTCCAGCAATCACTAGGGGATGCCTGTAAACCCGAAGTGATTGTCATACAGAACAGGATCGTCGTGTAGCACGTTGGGGGCAAAGCGACTAAAACTTACCCAACTCGTCCAAAGCACCCTGCCCGTCGGGCGGCTGCGGATTAACTCAATAGACACGGCTAAGCATGTAGTACCGACAGTGGAGTACTGGCGGACGGGGGTTCAAATCCCCCGGCTCCACCAAATGATCAAACAAAGACGTCCACGGACGTCTTTTTTTGTGCCTGCGATCCATCAAATACGCGGCTTCCAGCGTTTTTGCGGTCTTTTGAGAGTTTTTGAGTTCCAGCGGTTCGGGTATTCCAGACGGTATTCCAGCTCACCAGGTGCTAATCTTTGGAATACCGAATCAGTGCTTGAGGACAATCTCATGCCTGCTCAAAACCTCCGCCTCTCCGATCGACAGCTCAAGGGAGTCAAACCGGCGTCCAAGGATTACGTCCTTACTGACGGTGACGGTTTGCAGCTCCGAGTACGCAGCAACGGCTCGTTGCTGTGGAATTTCAACTACCGCGAACCGGTGACCAAGAAGCGCATCAACATTGGCTTTGGGACCTACCCCGAACTGTCACTGGCGAACGCACGAAAGAAGGCAGTCGAAGCGCGCGAGCTGCTCGCCCAAGGCATCGATCCGAAGGTGCAGCGCAATACGTTGAATGAAGCCAAGCGCGCAGAAACGGAACACACCTTCGAGAACGTGGCCACCGCCTGGTTCGAGCTCAAGAAAGACTCAGTCACCCCGGCCTACGCCGAGGACATCTGGCGGTCGCTCACACTGCACGTGTTCCCCGATTTGAAGACGACACCACTCGCAAAAATCACCGCGCCGATGGTGATCGCATTGCTTCGTCCAATCGAAGCGAAAGGCAGCCTGGAGACGGTGAAGCGTCTTAGCCAGCGGCTTAACGAAATCATGACCTACGGCGTAAATTCCGGCCTGATCTTCGCCAACCCGCTCAGCGGCATCAGGGCTGTATTCAAGAAGCCCAAGAAAGAGAACATGGCAGCGCTTCCGCCCGAAGAACTCCCCGAGCTCATGATGGAGATCGCGAACGCCAGCATCAAACGCACCACCCGCTGCCTGATCGAATGGCAGTTGCACACGATGACTCGCCCCGCCGAGGCGGCGACTACTCGCTGGGCAGACATTGACTTTGAAAGGCGCGTTTGGACTATCCCTGCGGAGCGGATGAAGAAGCGCCGCCCACACAGCATTCCGTTGAGTGATCACGCTGTCGCACTGTTGGAATCACTAAAGACTCACAGCGGCCATCGCGAATACGTCTTCCCGGCAGACAGAAATCCACGCACCCACGCCAATAGCCAAACGGCCAACATGGCGTTGAAACGCATGGGTTTTCAGGATCGATTGGTCAGCCATGGCATGCGCTCGATGGCCAGCACCATCTTGAATGAACATGGGTGGGACCCGGAGCTCATTGAGGTCGCACTGGCGCACGTCGACAAGGATGAGGTGCGCAGCGCCTACAACCGAGCCGACTACATTGAGCGCCGACGTCCGATGATGGCCTGGTGGAGTGAGTACATCCAGAAAGCCGCCACCGGCAGCCTGCTCGCCTCTGCATACGGCCAAGTCAGAGACAAGAACGTGGTATCGATCCGCTAGGGCTGTATAGGCGCAATAACGGCGGCGACAGCAACTGAGCGCTCAAGACTCAGGGAAAGCAGCCTCGTTTATCCGCTTGTCAGCGCGGGTCCATCCAAACAGGGCTGCAAAGCCGCCCTGTTTGGATGGACCTCACTTTGAAAAGCTAAAAGCCACGTCGTTGTCCGGGAGTTACCACGGAATTCCACCGGTGGATAACCGCTTTTCAGATCCCAAGTAGCGCTGAATCGCGGCCCTTGACCGGGTTTATCCACAGGCGTAGAACTGGCCGTGCAAGCGCTGTCGATGACAGCACCCCAGGTGGCCCGAACCTTCAAGGCCACGCCGCTCTCGCGGTGGTTCTCCCCAAGGGCGATTCGCATCCGGCAGCTCGCCCGGTCACCTCCCCGGTGATGGATGCCAACTACATTTCATGGCCCTCGTGCGCCAGACGACACTTCCTATTGCGCTGCCCTGCAGCAACCTATCCGCTTGGCCGAATCTTGCGCCAACCTGTTCCCGTCTCTTTCTCTGGAAAGAGACGGGCGCTTCTAACACTGCTGCAGCCCTCATCGCACTTGGCTTTGCGGCAACTCTCCTCGTGACAATCGGCGTGACAAACGCCGATGTCACCAGCAACAGCGCTGTAGATGATGGTGCCGCAGACCAGGGAATGGACTGCACCTGACTGACAGTCAGGCATGCCCCGGTCATCGCATTGCTGCTTGCACACGGCTCAGGATCTCGCGGCACTGGTCTCGTCAGCCAATGCAGCCTCCACCCGCCCACCGGTATCGGTGCTCAGGAGGCCAGATCATGAGATGCCCCTGCTCCCGGTCGTAAGGAGTCGCCAGTCCCGCGTAGAGGACATTCCCCACAGGTCGCAGGGGCCTTGATCCCTGATAACACTCAGCATTCTTGGCGGGATGACGTGGGGCGAGGACTGGAGAGCAAGAGATGAGGTGACCGACATGGCATTGGTGGGTAAACGCGATGGTCGTAATTTTGGCTACGGCAGGCAATTGAGCTATGCAGGGCCGCAGGCGCTGAAAGACATGTTCGGCGACGGCCACTACGGCACGGTGAAAGCACACTGTGATCGGTGGCAGGCATTCGTTAAGTGGTGCCGCTCCGACCCAGGCCCCGGCATCAATGATGCGCGGCAAATTGATCGGAAGGTGCTAATCGACTACGCGGCGTACTTGCAAGACGCGGTTAGGCGCGGTGACCTTGCTGTCAGCACCGCACAAAACCGGCTATCCAGCGTTAACAGGACCATGGCGGCGCTTCGCGGTGATCAGAACGTGAAATTGCCCAGTCCGAGCAAGGCGTTGGGTATGCAGCGCACCGGTATTCGCCACTCAGTGCCGCAGGGCCAAGACCGTAAACATGTTAAGCAGATCGTTGATGTGCTTTGCCGCGATCATCAGCTACGGGCCGCCGCAATTGTTCTGTTGGCGCGAGCCACCGGCGTGCGCTTGCGTGAGGCCATCTTGGCTGACCTGCCGCGGCTAAGTCGTGAGGCTAAAGAGTTCGGCATGATCAACATCCAAGACGGCACCAAAGGCGGCCGCGCCGGTGCCTCGGCGCAACGATGGATTGCGGTGGACGACCATGTTCGGGGTGCACTTGGGTTTGCGTACGAGGTGTCGCCTGCGGGTAGCCGCAACCTGATTGCGCCACACGAAAGCTACCTGAATTTTCTACAAGAAATCATCCGTCCTGCGCGGGATATCCTGCATGCAAACAACCTCAAAGGTTTCCATGAGCTACGAGCGGCATACGCATGTGAGCGCTATGAGCAAATCACCCAACACCGCGCGCCTATCAATAGCGGCCACTGTTGCCAGGTAGATAGGAACCTTGATTGTGAGGCTCGGAGGCAAATCAGCTACGAGCTGGGGCACGGTCGGATCGACGTGGTTGCTGCCTACATTGGAGGGAGTACATGAGTAGTAAGCCATTCAACATGGAATTATTCTTGGCTGGCGTACTTACAGGATCGCACGCTACGCGGCAACGCCATTTACGGCAAGCAAAGCTCATCCAAGCTGAGATATTTGAACGCTGGCAGCTGGAAACACCATGGGCTTGGCAGAGAAAGCACGTAGCTTGGTTTCTCGATCATCGCGTAGGTGGGCGCAGTGAGTCGACGCGGTACTATTACCTCCTGACTGTGCGGCTGCTCACTTTTCGGTTAGAAAAGTCATGGATATTCGACCGCCAGCAACCGCCCTAACGCTGCAGCACGATTAACCAACGCCGGCTGATCAGGGGCGAAGAATCAAGATGCTTAGTCCGCCGTGTTAGGTTTACCTGCTTCAATACTCGTGGGACTATTCGGGTGTACGCTACGCTTTACACAAGGGAGGGTAAGGAATTGAGTTCTGATAGCTGGGATGATAACTGTTTAACACCGCTTGAACGGGCAGCAGGAGTTGGACGTCTTCTTAACGGCGGGACCCGCTGCCACTGCGGCAGATGGGAATGCGATTTGGATCACGCTCACGAACCGGATGAGAAAAAAATGCACCTTTAAACTCAGAAAAATTCAAAGCAGCAGTCAAACTGGTAGCTGGACTAAAAAACAATAGAAAAATAAAACTAGCATTGATTTACAAAGTCTACAATGACAGCTTGCAACTAGCAATTGTGAGATATATGACTAAAGAAAGCCTACCAGGATACTACGCCACCATTCTCAAAAATAGTGAATGTATAAACAGATTAGCGGAAGGCATTCTGTATAAGGTCTGCAAAATAGAACCCACCAACTTACTTAAAGACCAAATAAGCAACTTAAGTAAATCGCTACGCCAAAATACTAGCCGACTCACCGCGTACGATAGAGTCACCCAAATCCAAGAGTTCATTCACTCCGTCGTAGATCGACATCTAGGTATAGGTACAGCACAGAAAATCCCCGTCACACCAATGAAAAATGCACTTAGTGCTGCACGCCTGCATTTTAACATTTTTGACATAGTTGACCGACAACCTGGTTACGTCGAATATATAGATTCTGTAAGCAACGCTTCGTTACAGATGGAGTACGATGATCCACGCCCTTCGACTGCGTTAAGCGGTAAAAAATTCTGGCCAAGGTGGCGTGTTAGGCACCTAAGACCGTTGTCCTACTATTTCCCACAGCATCACCGTGCAACTATTCAGGCCTTAAGAAAGCTTGATGAAAATGTGCCATCTGAAGAGTTCATCAAAAATGCTGCGTTCGCCTACGCAAACAACAATTATGCCAAATGACATTATTTGTGGAAAACTAGACAACCGGTCCGACCTCGGCTCAATTTCTATTCATGCTACAAAAAAATACAAATTGCGCGGACGGGACATAACTAAGATTCGCCAGACGGCAACATTACCAGTATCCGTCGAAAAATCTAGCGCCTGGTTCAACGGACGGACTTGGGAATTGGACGCCTTCTTGGCGATGGCTGCTTCAAAAGGCGTCCATCGCCTATGCGTTCTCACAAGTAGGGAATATCTTGAAATTGTCGTTCCTGCTTCAGGTTACGGCATACAAATCGATGTACTGGAGACAAAATTCCCAATCTTTCCAGACATCAAGTTTAATCCATCTCTTCGCGCAAACTATGATGTACTCACAAAACACTTAAGAAAACTTGATCAACTTAGAATTCGCTCAAGCAGCCTGAGCAAGCACTTATCTCGACATCACTTACGAGCGGTCTTAAAAAAAATCCGTTACAAGAACGATTACGATCGAAAATTCTTATTCGCATTCAAGGATGGATATCAAGAGGTTTTCAAGTTAAAAGAAAACAGACCAGAACGAGCAATCATCGCCCTAGATTTTAACTCGATGTACCTCGAATGCATGAAAGGCAAATTTTGCAATCCAGCTTCGATAGAATATAAGAGCTTCTTGGGCCAACCGATCGACTCCAAAAATCTAAAAAATGGCCTCTACCGAGTTCGTCTCATGGGAGCAAAGCAAAGTTTCCTTCTTGATCACCATCCATTCCGGTACAAACGACTTGGCAAGTCTTATTTTTTCCAACTAAGCTATGGAGACAATATAGAGACGCTTCTCCATAATGATGAAGTCGAGTATTATGTCGATTTTTTTGACAGCATTGAAATTATTGAAGGCCTGTACAGTGAAGATACGATTGAACATCCTTTACTTCGCACAGGGCTAAATCTTTATTCTCAGAGAATATATCATAGGCGGCGTGGGGATCGAGTTAAGGAAAATTTGTGCAAAGCATCCATACAGCACATGCACAGCGCTACGAACCAAAACCGCTTCTCTAAACAGTCCTTCGAAAGCATGGGAAAAGTTAGAGAGTTCCTATCTACTGAATTTTCGATGAACCTCGACTCAATCAGTTCTGAAAAAATTATTGATTTCTTAACTCGCCATAAATACTTCGAACTTACTCCGACACATCAAGGTTATCAGCTGTCCTACCTAGACGCAGGCGCTAGCGATACACTCTTTAGCCTTTCTTCGCAAGTGGTGGCCGCTGCTCGGCTAAAAATGGTTAAAACAATCGAACGACTAATAAATCATAAAGGCGTCGAATTATGTTATGTAAATATTGATTCAATTCACATCTCCATCCAGCGCGACGCAATTGATGAATTCTTTAAAAGCAATCATAATCTAATCTCAGATCAACTTGGAGCCATGAAAGTAGAGGCAATCGCAGACCAAGGCTACTGGTTTGATGTAGGTCGATACTGGCTAAAGAAAAATAATGAAGTAGTGCTATTCAAGAACAAAGGTCTAAATCACAAAGCTGCAAACAACCCTTTTGTATGCCGTCGCAAAATCAGTAGCTTTGTCGAAGCACCTACATTTTCACACCTCCATACTTACATAATGAAGATAGAAAACTCATTCACCTATCACAAGCGGCTTAAGCATATAACCACCAATGAATCACGCTATATAAGATTTGGATATGACGAAATAAAAGACATAGACACTGCAAACCTAACTGAGGCCCACGAACAAATGATCTCCATGGAAAGCAAAATAGAACTATTTCAGCTCATATCAAAAAAGGAACAAGCGTTAAACAAAGATCGCTAAATGTCTCCAGAGATACCAGGTGACATGGTGATCTGGAGACTGCAACTGAAAATGTAGCCGCGCAGCGGCCGTGCAAAGCACTAATTGCAGCATCCTTCGGGAGTCACCTGCTGCTGCATAGTTATCTGAACCATGCAACAGCCATAATAACATCCTTTTTATATTCCCCCAACTCAGTCTTCCAATGCGACCAAAGGCAAGCCATCGCCTCCAGCGCGCATTGAGAGTTTAGAGAGTTATGCCTCACCACCCCATCCGTGGCTTTCTATTTCAAAACCACTCACTCATCTGTCCGTACCCATAGACAAACGCCAGCTTTCGGGCCCTGGTCAGACTGACGTAAATAAGCGCACGCTCCTCGTTTTCCTTCTGGCGTCTGGTCACCAGATCAGCTGCCTGACTAACCACGAAGTCCAGGGGTACCAAGCCCTTATTCACAGACAGAATGAATACCGCATCAAATTCAAGCCCCTTTACACGGTGCATCGTCGCCAGATTGATGGAATCATCAGGGGTGGAGACACTGTCACGATCAAGCATATGACAGCGCAAGCCATAGCTCTCGAATGTAGCTTGAATTTCTATTAACTCCTTGCGGGTACGAGCAATCACGCAGCAATTCTCAGGAGCCAAAGCATTGGCCTGAAGGTCCAGCATTACCTGTCGTACCTGCTCATCCATACCAGCAAAACACACGATAACTGGACTAGGTCCGTGCATCAGCGAATGGTAATAGGCGTTGGTATCATCGCCGCCATCAAGATCGTCCACTGACACCCCCTCAAGCACACTAATCGCGACCTTTCGGGTTTCATCCGTAGTACGGTAGTTCACTTTGAGGCGAGAACTGCGACCTCGTATATCGATACCACATTGGCCCAATATCACCTTGTTCTTGCCATAAATGCGCTGGTGCCCATCCCCGACAATGAACAAGTCGTTAGAACTCGGAGGTACCAGAGCACGAATCAGCATGAATGCCTGGGTGCCCATATCCTGCGCCTCATCCACGATAACCGCGCACAGCTCCGGCCGGAGCTCAGCACGGCTTTCAAGCAGCCGGCGCGCATCGCGATAAGCGTCATCCGGTTCCTTGAGGTAATTGCTGGAGAGTAGATTTCGGTAGCGTTCAAACACAGGCCAGATATCGATACGCTGCTGTCTATTCAGTGGCGTGCCCCGACCAATACGGGAAGCGGTCTTGAACTCATCGGCAGTCATGATCGATAGGGGCTGAACCACCCTAGCCCATTCTTCCTGGAAGAACGCCAAACTCAGCTCAGAGCCAGCTGGCTTCTCGGAGTAAGCCTGCTCCCAGAGTTGCCTTTCCTGCTGGGCATTCATCAACAGCCCATAGTCATAACCCTGCTTCTTCAGGAAGCTGATCACCCAAGCATCCAGGTTGATCACCTCGATACACTCGCGTTGTGCCGGGCTGCAAATCTTGTTCAGATTTTGCTGGATATCCGTCGCTAGGTTGCGAGTGAAGGTGGTGAACAGCACCTTATTGCCTGGATTGGCCACATGCTCGACCAGCCATTTAGCACGATGCATGGCCACTACGGTCTTGCCAGTACCGGCACCACCCAGCACTCGCACCGGGCCAGTCTTCTTGCCTTCCACTAAACGCCGCTGCGCCGGGTGCAGGAAAACACGCCATTTCTCCAGCGATTGATTGAGCACCTCCCGCAGTGCCTCTTCATTTTCTGCCACAACAAAACACGCCCGAGATTCGGGGCGCGCCAAAGCCGTAGTGAAGTCGTCGGTATCCACCTGCTGTGTGACTTCTGGAACAACCTCGTTGAAAGCCTCCTCGAAGCTGGCGCCAGCCATCAGCATGAACAAACCATCATGTACATCTGCCGGGATCTGCTCATTTAGACGCGCCGTCTCCAGGTCAGCCTCGATCTTCATGCTACGCACCAGTGGCAAGGCCTCCTCCGGCACTCCCAACTGAGTCAGCTGACGATCGCGGATGGCATCAAACAACCCAGGCTGTGCAACCATGGCAGGTTGTTCGGGTGCCGCCAACTCGTGCTCCTGGACAGTAAACACTTGCAGACTGCCTGTGTTGGGGTTGATCTCGACCTTACGACGCGCCGCCCAAAAGTAAGCCTGCTCGTGGTGGTCGATGTAGAGCATCAGATATAAGTTCTGTTTCTCCACTGTCGCCAGGATGATTCGAACATCTTGATTCACCCGGATCGAACGCAGTTTGTCATCCCTGAAAGCTGTCAGCTTTTCGTAGTGGAGACCGCCATGTTGCGGATCTTGCTGAAATAGCATAACCGCCTTGTTAGCCTGAGCTTGCTCGTTCGGCGTAAGCTTCAACAGGCTGTCAAAATATTTGTCCGAAAACGCAATACTAACCATCTCAGGCTCCTGAATTTAATTGGGTGATGGCTTTAACCAGGTCCTTGGCACTGGAAACGATGTTCCAACCTGCTTTCTGCAAATACGCCATCGCCGCCTGCTGGTCTTTCAAATGCTCGAGCAGCAGAGCAATTTTCTGCTCTGGCAAGAGCAGCTCTGCTTCACCGACCACCTCACCCTGTTCATCCATAACCGCATCGCCGACAACAGCAGACATGGGCCAAGCAATCTGATGCTCGCCCAAGGCAGTGGCTATATTCTGATCCAGCAGTTGGAACCAGTCGGGCAATTGGCGTGCTTCGACCAACCCTTCGGCCACTGCACCAACCAACGGCCAGAGTAAGCCTGCTGCTGTCCCATCGTGCTTGGACTCGGGCGTCCAGGCATAAAGCAACGGAAGGAACTGCAGAAAATTCACGGCGGACCAGAATCTCTGCCATTGGTAGCGAGCAGCCTCTTCACTGCCTTGCTTCAAGACGTAGCAAAATGACACCAAGGCTTGGTTCAGATCAAACTGTCTGACCAAATCCGCACCGGCAATAAAGCCCAAGCTGATCAGTGCAGCCCCTTGCGCATCCTTGATTTCCACCGCACCCGCGAGAGCTATCGACTCAGGTTGCTGATCGGTAAAGCTTACCGGCAGGCCATGGAGGCTTTGCAAAAGCTTCGCCCGAACTTCTGCGTCGGCCAACGAAGCAGCCGGTAAGCATTGCAGAATGAAAAATAGCGCCTGCTCCGACAACGCTTGCGGATTCTGATCGGCAAGAAAGTGCATGAGTAAGTCGAAGGTGGGCATGCTCAGGTGTTGAGCCGTATTGGCTGTCCCTGCCAATTTTGCCAACCCCGCGATCGCTTGGTGATGCTGTGCTGGTGAAGTCATACTGGTTAGTAAAGGCACATCCAAGGCTTTATCACCAATCACCTTGTTAACGTCATACCAGTTCAACGTCCATACCACGAAACCGGCATGCATCAAGCTTTGTCGCTTGATCAGATCCTCGCTACTCTTCCGCCCGTGAAATTGGTAGCCATCAAGGAAGATCGCAACTGGCTTGAAATCAGCCGATGCAGGCCAAAGCACGAAATCCGGCCGACTGGCAAACTGGACACCCTCAGTCTTGCCCAGATCAACCTGAGGCTCCATTTCGTAGGCCTGCTCGCCGATCGTCAGCCGGTAACCGGTCTTACCGTGGATGATGTCAGCCGATACCCTGACCTTCTGACCGCTGACGCAATCCATACCACTGAATCGCGCAAGCGCCTCCGGGAAACGTGCTTCCAGCTCACTCTCCACCCATGGATTACCGGAGAGGGAACTTAGGGACTCGCTGTTCTGCACCCACTCATGCTCACCCTCGACAATGTCCTTGAGCATTTCCAAGGCTATCGCCTTACTGGTGCTCTCCATGCCATAGGCATTGCGGTACTCCAGCAGGCAGCGATAACAACCATCCATAGTGTGCTCGTAGCAATCACACGTCTCCATGACATCGTAAGCCATGCGGAACACAGACTGCATGTTCTCAGCCCGGCTCAGTAGCTCATGCAGATACCCAGTCCCGCCGGGCACGGAGTCGTACAACACAATAAAATGTCGACGTTCGTCTGTTTCCCCTATCGGCTCGCTCTGGTGGGCTACTCGCAGATGGTCAACTTTGCCGCCAAACCGTCGTTTGAGCCCCAACTGCAGGGCTGCAACGAAGGAGTTAATCTGCTCTTCAGTCCCCCCGTTGCCAGTCTTGGCAACAGAATACGTAGGGCTTCCGAGGTAAATTGGCGGTACAGATACAGGCAGTTGTCCAGTCCAAAGTCGTCACCGCCATTGACAAGCTTTTTCACGCCCTTGGCATAGCTGCAGCTCTTCAGATGAACCGGCTCGCCCTTGCCTGCCATCACCTTACGGCTCTGCACCGAGCCACACTCGCGACAAACGGCAAAACCGGATCGCTGCAACTCCTCGCCAGCCACCTGGAACATCATCTCCTCGCCATCACGGCGACCGAAGTTCACCTCAAGGAAAGTCGCCGAGCGGATAAACTCGAAACCAAACGGACGATCCTTATCATCCAAAACCCAAGTGATATGGATATCTGCAGGCTTAAAATCGATCAGCATCTGCTTACTAAAAAATACCGGCTCCCGATCATCCGAGTGGTCGTTCAACAGCGCATCGCGTGCGTTAGTAAACGCATACACCTGAGTCATCTTCAGCATCTTGGTACGAGCGCTTGAATCCCCCCACTGACTGGTATGACAACGCGGGCAGATCTTTTCGCTGAAGCCTGCAGTGGGGTTGTCCGCAGCTGCGGAGTAATGGCATCGCGGGCAGAATCTCCAGTCCTGAATATTGCGCCCTTTGGCGGTTTCCACTCGGGATATCTTCACCTTGCGGTTCCCGGCATAGAACACCGATTCAGGCGCCAATTCCGTCAGCGCTGCCTGTGCCGGTCGCTGGTATTCGTACTCGCGCTTTATCAATTCGCGCTCAGCCCCCTCACCAGAAATCGCTTTTTCTGATCGGAAGATAACCGAATGCAAGGTCGCTCCTTCCTCAGGGAAGGCGTAGTTGGGGAGTAAGCCTTCATCTGTTAGGAAATTGAGCGTTTCGCGCCGGTTCATCACATAGCGCAAGCGATTGAAACCCTCACGCTCTCGCTCAAGCTCAGCGAGTTCTTCACGGGTATGCTCGTCCTGCGGTGCCTTGGCTAGCTTATCTATCTGCTTTTTCAGATCCGCACTGCGCGCTGCCATATT
Organism: Steinernema feltiae; assembly: GCA_007213375.1. Classification (NCBI taxonomy): domain Eukaryota; kingdom Metazoa; phylum Nematoda; class Chromadorea; order Rhabditida; family Steinernematidae; genus Steinernema; species Steinernema feltiae. The sequence goes on along the minus strand of MQUG01000401.1, from coordinate 30,531 downwards.
TGCCCGCTCATCAGCAACCACCTTGAGTCGCCCAAGCACATACAACTGCAAATGGTCATCCAGATGCTGCGGCCCGCCAAACAAGAACTGGCGCAGCAACTCAAGATCATCACCACTGAGCTCTCTGGCTACATAAACACTGAAACCATCCCAAATTTCCTGCATGTTGTGTTTAAGGAAATTCAACAGGGTATAGGGGAAGCGGTCTTCTTGGACCTTTTCCACCGCATCCAGCACCGGCTGCATAGTCGAAGGCACTAGGTTGTCGCCCTTGGATTCCTTGGTCCAGCAGTCCATGGCATATGCCAGCAGTTGCCTACGCAACACATATCGCGCTTTGAGAAAAACAGCTGGGGGCTCCACCGGGGTATCCAGCATGCGGCTCGGGTCGGCGTAGAACACCAGGTCATGGGGCCGACCGTTGGCCACGGTCAGAACGAAGGAGTTGCCATCACGCCGCCCACCTCGCCCAACACGCTGCAGGTAATTTGCCTGTGCTGGCGGCACGGAGCAAAGCAGCACGCTGGACAGGTTGCCAATGTCGATACCCATTTCCAGGGTCGGCGTAGCAGACAGCAGATTGTATTCCCACGGTTTGCCACCCTCACGCATAAAACTGTTCTCGACGCGGATCCGCTCCGGTGTGGATAGCAGCCCGGTATGCTCATGAGCTATCACCCTGTGAATGACGCCATGGCGGAACAGGTTGCGATACAGCGAGTCACGTGGGGGTACAACTTGCAAGTAATGCAGATCCGGGTGTGCCGCGTTCAACAGCGGCATGCCTAGCCAAGCCTTGGCATGGCTTGCCGGCAACAGAAGAGAACGATGGCCCGGGCACTCTACGCCATGCACTTCCGAGGTGACTTGCAGCACTTCAGGCACCAGCGCCCACAATTGAACACCACGCTCACTCAGCTCCTCTTTAAGCAGCCCAGTCGAACAAAGAGCCTTGAACGACGCCCCCAACACCGACTCCAACTGTTTTCGATCGACCAACTCTCCCGGATTCAGACAAGCCAGCCAACGCTGATACCAGGTAGCGCCCTGGCTTCCAGAAAGCACTTCAAAGCCATCACCATTACTCGCTGCCGGATAACGTGGACGAGAGGCAGACGGACCGCTGGCCGGCGCGTAATCAAGGAGGTTCAGCAGATAAGACTTCCCAGCATTCCTGCGGTAGCTCGCGAGGTCCTCTAACGCGAATGCACCCAGATACACCAGATGCAGCATCAGACCCTGCATATACTGCCGGGCTGCCTCAGAGTCAATCCGGTAGCCGAGCGTATTATTTACCTCAGTCGCCCAACGTTCCGCAGCCTGCTGCACCTTATCCAGCGGCCACTCTAGCGCTGCAATCCCTAAGCGATTTAGCGAGCGACCAACCTGCGCACGCCAACCCAGATCCTCCAGCACCTGCCAGAGCATGCGATTACGGATGATCTTCAAATGTCGGGCCGGATTGCGCACTTCACCGGACTGCTCAAAAAATTCAAAGTCCCCATCAAAACGCTTATCCGGCGGCATGAACTCACGCAGGTAATACGGCAGCGTCAAATGCCCATCCCGACCTTCATGCTCTAGCCAATAACGCTCAAACAATTCCGGTATCTGCAACAGCGGCACCGGACCGGTCTGATTTTCCAGCAGCTGAGTCAAGGCCATTCGAACGTTGTTCTGCCAGGTACGGGCGGCAAAGAAACCGGCGCGATGTGCTGCATCCTGCACCGAATCACTAAAGGTCAGCAGTTTTCGGTCATCGTTATCGCGACTGCTGAATAGCTGATGAATAGCCACCGCGCTCAGACTCGCAGCTCGCGCACCGAACACCACCAGGGATGCTTTTGCGGAGCAGTACGGGCAGTTGTGCTGATGTATAACCCGGTTTACCTGGCCGACACGCTCCTCCTTGAGCAAATCTGGGCGACTGACACGCACCAGCGCTTCATTCCCAGCCTGGCATGCCTTGCACCCACCGCTATGTTCCAGCCCTGCGGTAAAGCCGCACTCACGGCAAACCCGGAAGTGGGCCAACCTTGGGCCGCTCATCTGCTTATCACCACTAGGCTGCCAAGGCATCAACAACCCGGTTTCTTGGTGATTGCTGAAGAACGCCGAGTAAATATTGGCCAGATCCAATTCGATCTGCTGATTGACCGGTTGGGCCACCTCCATCCGCGTCAACCAGGCCGTACCGTGACACTCACGACACTGCACGAGTGGCAACCGAATCTGCTGCTTGTCCCTGGCCGGCGGGTCATCACCGAACGCGAGTAAGGGCGGCAAGCGCTTGATACTGTCGCTCTCCTCGATCTCAAGATCATTTGCGGGACAGGCTCACGCAAGGTACCGACAATTCGTCGCAGCTCTCGCGCCCACAGCTGCAGTCGCAGTTGCATCAAGGGCAGCTTCGTTTCCGCCCGTGCATGAGCTGCCAACGACAAAAGAGCAATCAGTGCCTGTTCAGGCTGACGTTGAAAACGCTTTGGAATCTGAGCGGCCAGACGATTCGCCAACTCTCTGAAGGTTGGAGTCTTGTCACCCTGCCGCAGATGTCGCAATAAATTGGCCAATTGCCCGTGCTGCTTCAGCTCCTTACCAAGCGCTATACGCCCTGGTATTTCCTGTAGATCCATCTCTGGCTGTTTGCTGAAGTACAACTCGTAAGCGACCAGCAAATACTCGTTCAAGCCCTGGCGCAGCGCGATCTGCAGGGTCTCTGGACCAATGTCCGGGTTCAGGTTGAGGAACGATAGCGTGTCGATGAATTCATCCGGCGACTGACGCTGCTCAGTGATCACCGCCTCCCGTGGGAAGGGAGCGGAAAATATATCGCTGGCATACTGAAGCAGCCCCACCACACTGTCTTCACCTCCCAATGTCGCCGAGGTACCCACGCAGATCAGGCGCTCCGGCGCCAGATCAAAGCGGGCACGTAAGCGGCGGATCAGGAGCGACAGATCCGTACCTTGGGCGCCATCAAAGGTATGCAGCTCATCCACTACCAGATAACGGAGGGTGTCGGGCCCATTGTTCACCCACAGTTTCTGGTCCTGCGGGCGCATCAATAGGTAGTCGAGCATCTTGTAGTTGGTAAGCAGCACGTCGGGCGGATTCTGGCGCAGGGTTTCCTTATCCGTGATTACCTGGTCCGGTCCCATGGCCTTGACGCCATGGCCATCACCGCCGACAAACAACCCAACACGCAGTCCCTTTAGTGACGGTTGATTATAAACTTCTTTGGCAAAACGCTTGGCCTGATCCGTCGCCAAAGCGTTCATCGGGTAAATGACAATGGCCTTAATCCCGGGCATACCAGCCTTCTGGCAGAAATCCAGCACCGGGTACATAAAGCACTCGGTCTTACCCGAACCAGTACCCGTCGCCACCAGTGTATTGGCTGCTTTGCCATTCGCCGCAAGGCGCCGCCAAGCCTGCTCCTGGTGAGCATGAGGAGGGAATTCAGTCTTAAATCCAGAAAAGAAATCGCAGCCTGACTGACCACTCAGAAATGGCAAGCCAACGGTAACGTAAGGCCCTTTGATGAAAGCCTCGCCGTCCTGCTGCTCCTCAACCAGACGGCGGAACTCCCCCCGGAATGGTGCGGTTTCAGTCTCGAAACCAGTAATGATAAATTCGCGTAGTGCAGCGGATACTTCGCTGGCCAACAAGCCGGGAATCATGAAACGTCCTTATCATCTGGGACAGAGCAAATGCCCTGCTGAAGGTACCTTGCAGTGCGCTGAGCCGCGCAGCCAGACCCCTAACATAAAAATTTTACCTTAGGCAAACCAACAATCTCCGCTCATGCGCCTGCACCGCTTGGCAGGTAATTACACGCATCCAGCGCTCTTCTCAAAAATGGCCCAAGCCACCCGGTAGTCTTCTTCCCGATCAGGTTTAAAGAACGGGGCGTAGTAAGTGATTGTGGTTTCCCAGGGACCATTAGGCAGGGTGTCGTCCTGATAGGTTTTGCGTACAACACCTTGGGTCAAGTGCTGGATATCCTCCCAGCCGAGGGCGATGTCGTTAGCATTGAAGGCCGGAGATTCGACCGAGTAGTGGGTGCCTTCGACCAAGTCACTTTTACGAGATTTTCTAGGCAAGCCGACACCGACCAGCCCTTTGCTGGGCGTGAAGACGATGCGGCCGGTCTGGTCATACCAGGTATCGGCTTCGTACTGGCGCATGACCGGGAACTGCACCCGGTAGATTGTGAGCAGCTCTTCCAGGGTCAGGCTGAACGCTTGGGCGACAAGAACATCGATTTCTATCAATGCCTGACGGCGGGCGTAGTCAGTGCGCAACGCGTCATGGCGCTGCCACTCGGGGTGAGTTTGGCAAAGAAATCCTGCGGCAGCGCGGTAAAGGGCTCGCGAATGGCCCAGCATTGCTGGCGGAAACCGCCTTGCCAATTGGACTTCCAGAGGTCAGCGTAGTGGTTGGTGACACAATGAAGCGAGAGAACACGAGAGGCAATCGAAGGTAGCAGTTCCACCAGAGGCAGCGCAGCCCATGTCGCCATCAAATTACTTCGGCCAGTGGACTTCACATAAAAATCACCGAGAATTGAGATGGTTGTCGCGGCCTGACGGAGCAGTAAATCCTGCGATTTAAAACTAGTCGTTTGAACACCATGGATGTGTGCCGCTCCAGGCATCACGACCATGGAAATCATGGTGCGCTCACCGGACTGAGACAGCATCCCACGATAAGCCAGACGATAATACTCCGTCACTAACCGCTCCCTATGCTCACCCTCCTCAATCCAATTTACGCGCGGGGTACGGTCGCGGTAGGTGACGGAGTCACAGGCGGGGAGGTAGTTGGTACGCGGCAAGTAGTCATCAGGCAGAGTAACCAGATCGAGCTTGTCGTAGGCCTTGTTGGTGTCGCACACCGCCCGAGGGGTGTTGTAAAACGGGTTGCCGACGAAGAAATGGGGGCCGGAAAGTATCCATTGCTCAGGGTTTTCTGGGAACTGAGTGTCGCGCTTAATAGTGCCGTCACGCTGAGCGTAGGTTTCATCGAACATCACCGTGGAAAAATATTGCCCTTTAAGGTCCGCCAGGCGTCTGGGCTGGGCGGCAAATTTTTCCAGTACGTTGATGAGCTGCAGGGCATGCAGGGCTGGCAGGCGAGCCTCCAGGGCATCGGTACCGGCATCGTCGTAGAGCTGTGCGAACAAGGCCAGTTCATGTTTGCCAACTTCAATAATCCGATCGCGGTGACCATCGAGGTTCCACTTCACTTTTACCCGACCATCGGGCAGCTCCATTTCCTCCTTGATTCCGGGCACCCGGCCAATGCCATCGTGCGCAAACGATTGGTCAATTGTACCGGGAACAAACAGATTGGAGACGTGCTTGAGGCTCGGCTCACCGATCGGGCCATGAATATTGATGCTGAAAAGCGTCTGGTTGTGCACCTCGGCAAATAACCTGGTTTCGTTGATGAACTGGAAGTGCGCACGCAAACGAGGATAGAGCTCCCGCCGGAACCCCCCTCCCTTGGGATCGTCGTAAATACCCTCCGGATGCAAAAAGCCACACACACCCTGCTCATTGGCATTGGCCCAGGCCCGAGGCAGGAAGCATTTGTAAAGATTGGTTTGAATGCCCTTGAGCTGCGGATAGTTCTGGGTGGCGTTCAGAAACGCCTGTGAGCCTTCCGCCTCCGCCAGCTCGTCAAACCAGGCCGTTTGCAATTGGGAGCTGCGCTCGAAGGCGGCTTCGCGCTGGTCGGTAAGCTGCTGTGCGCTGAGTTTGTGCAGCACAAAGGCCGGGTTGTAGTCGCCGAGAATCCCGCCTTCCTGCCATTCCACCTTGCGCCAGGGTGGGTTACCCAGAGTGATATCGAAGCCACCGCGCTTGGCGTAGATATCGGCAAAAGCCAGTTCCCAGTGGAAGAAGCGGAAGTGTTCACCCAGCTCGTTGGCGATGGCCAGGGTCTTAAAAAATGGATTCTTGAACAGCTTTTCCAGGTTGAGCTCGCCCTGCTGGGTGCTGACGTCGCGGACAGCCTTGGTTTCGGCGCGTAGGGTTTGTTGGGGCTCGTCGGCTGCGAACAGGTCCTCGATGGGTTTGGCGAAGAGATCATTCCCTTCCGCTGGCTCAGCACTAAACAAGCCGTCTTGCGTCGGGGCGAACTCGAAGGTGCCAGCGCTGTTGAGGATGGTGTTGAGGTCGAACAGCCATTTTTGTCGGTCAGGTAGTTGCTCTGCCTTGTCCAGCGGCCAGAACCAAAAGGCGCACCAGTAGTCCATGGCCAGTTTCAGACGGCGGTAGGGCGACGCGAAGCGGGCATTTGTATTGAAGATTCCAGTGGTGTGCAGCTGGTCTTTTTCTTTGGTGCTGGTGTGGTGTTCGGCCATACCCTGCTGGCCCCACAAGGGGTAGCTGTCTTCGGTACGCCGGCGGTGCAGCTCCAGCATCTGGGTGTGTTCGCGCCACAGCCGATCAACCGCATCACTGAGCGTTTGCAAGGAGCGAATTTCCTGTGCCTCAAACGGAGCACAGAAAGCTTTTTTCCAATCTTTGATTGCCTTGAAGGCATCCGGACGCAGCTGTTTGGCCACGCTATCTTTGTAGTCGACCATGCCAGGGTCGGGCAGCAGGAAGTGGTAAATTTCCCCTTCTTTTCGCCCCCCTCGCCTGCCTGCTCCAGCAGGCTAAAGGGGTTGAGCCGGCGCGGGGCATGGTTGTACCAGAGCCCTTCCTTGGCTTGTTTCTTGAGTGTGCTGGCGAGGTAGACCTCGCGGCGAGCACCAATCAAGCTATTGCCAGTGAACAGCTGGTAGCCGAACCAGGGTACGTTATGACCACCGCTAAGGGCGTTAAGCCAGAGGGAGACTTCCGCCAGTTCAACAGCGATAGGGTTGAGGTCAACACCGAACACATTGTGGTCGGCGATGTGCATTTTTACCCGCTGCAGTTCGTGCTGGTAGTCCTCGTGGGGAATCCGCTGGCCCAGTTCCTGTTGTTTGCGCGTGAGGTAGGCCTCTGCGAGCTGGTTGACGGCCTCGTTCAAGAAGGCAGCACTGCCCATAGCAGGTTCGCATACCGTCAGTTTGAGGATGCCGTCGGCGGTGACATCGCTTGTCAGGCGCTCCTTAAGGGTGTACTTCACCAGGCTTTTGGTGAGCACTTCCGGAGTGTAGTAGCTAGCGGATTTTTCCCGATCGCGCCCGGCCATCCGGTAGATGAATTTGCCTTTGGGGTGGACGCGCAGCTTTCTCTTTTTTTCCTCGATGTCGTAAACCCATTCGCTGTCTTCGTCGAATTCGTTCAGCTGGCTTTGCGTGACGAAGAAGCCGGTTTCCAGTTCATCAGGGTTGATGTTTTGGCCTTTGGCGGCGACTTCGTAGAGGTCCTCGGTGGCGAAGAAACCACGGTAACTGAGCAGCGCTTCATACACGGCACCGAGCTGGTTGATACCGAGCTGGGTGTAGCTGACACGACCACGACGCTTACGGCCCTTCTGAGGCCGAGTCAAGGACATGCTCTGGATCACTCGCTGCAGGGTTTCGTTGCTGAAGGTGACTCGGTTGAGCAACGGAGTGTTAGCCGGGTCAAACAGGTGGCTGTCCAGGCCCTGCAGGGTGAAGCCGTTGGCGGTGCTTTCGTGCAACTGGTCGAGTTGGCGGTTGAGTTGGTGGCCGTTGTAGATCAGGCCGAACATGCGCTGCAGGCTGTGGTGAAAATAGTGACCGCGACGGCTTTCTTCGGTGGTCAAGCGAACACTTTCCAAATCGCGCAGGCTTTCCAGACTGTAGCCTTGGCGCCAGGCATCGTGCTGGTGCGGCAGGTAGCCGAGCTCTGGCCGAGCTTCGATATAGAACAGGAAAAGGATTCGGTACATGGTGCGCAGGCATTCGCTGGACAACTGGTCAGGGTCCAGCGCATTGCTGCCACTGTATATGCCCTCTTTGCGGTCTCGGGCCTGCTCGACCAGTTGCGCGGCCGCTTCGTTACCGAGCAACTCAATAGCGTGTCGCAGGGCATATTTCAGATCATCGGAGACGGCAAAGGCGTGTTTGTGACTGTTTTCATCCAGGCTGTCGAGTCGACTCTGGCCATCATCCGGCACCAGGCTTTCTCGGTGCAGCAGTACCGCGGTGGCCTTGAGGGTGCGGTCGTCTCGACGTCCGAGAATTTCTTCCCAGTCAAAACGCAGCATGCGATTCTGCGACCACTTGTAGCGGTCAATCAGAATGCCTTGGCGGTCGCTGAGCAGCAGTACCCAACGCGGCGGCTGCTCGTTAAACGGGCTGGATTGGCGAAACACCACTTCATTGAGGATGCGGTACCAGTCGGTATTGCTCAATTTGTCGTGGTGCGGACCAGAGCCGAAGAACTGGTCACGGTGCAGTTGCAGCGACAGCGGATCTTCGCCCTCGCTATTAGCATCCAGTGCACCCAACACCCATAGCTGGTCACCCAGCACACTGAGCACTGGCAGCTCCATATTGGCGGCAACCTCACGGTTGCCGGGCTGGTAGGTAATACCCAGCGCACCAAGCAGGTCGCGGTAGAACTCGCGTTGCAGACGGATGCGCTCACTGGCGCTGCGTTCAGTCTTGAGCTTGTGGCGCAGGGCAAAATAGCCCTGATTCAGGTTGCGCAAAGCGCGCTGCGGGGTGACGAAACCTTCGCCCTGCTCTTCCCGGATTTCCCACTCTTTGATGGTGTCAGCCAAGTCGCCCTGGAATACCTCTGCAAGGTAATGAGCGCTAAAAAACTCGTTATCGTTGCTCAATCCGATAAAGGTGGCCACGCTGTCCTGTAACGACATCTAACTTTTACTCCTTTACCTGAGCCCGACTGCTCAGTCTGTGGCCCGGGTAAATACGGCAAGAATCTGAATAAACGGCACAGGTTCTATGGTGTGAGTGTCCTGCACCCAGGTCTGGTAGTCAGCAAACACCTTTTCAATCCGGTTCAGACGCTCTTCTTTACGAGCGGCCTTGAAATGTTCCGCCTGACTGGAACCTTCCAGTTGCAGATCGAGCTGCAGGACCTGACGCCCCTTAAGCGCCTTGAGCTCGGCCAGCTGACGCTCCAGCTGCGGTCGGTATGCGGCGATGTAATCCTGTTGCAGTTGCTGCATCTGCTTGCGCGCAGCGGTAATCACTGCCGGCCGCAGACGTTCTAGCTGAACGATAGCCAGCGGCTGAGCGCGGTTAGGCAAGCGGTTGTCCAGCTGCAGGCGCTGCAACCACGCTTCGGCAGGTTCGATGCCCGTGACCGCGTCGTTACAGATCCTGATGGCGAACCACTTCCAGATCACTGGGTGGGCCTTGCGGTTGGGAATCAGGCCACTGACCAGGAACACACTCTCGTCGGGTTGCATTAGCTGGGTGACCCGGACGATATCCGGCAGCGCCAGTACTGGCGCACTGTGCCGAGCCACTTGGGCCAGCAGCTTGTCTTGCAGCCATTGGATCGCCGGATGTTGGGGCCAGAGGTAGTGCAGCTTGGGCCAGGCGTTCTCGTCCTGACGACTACGGCGAATTTCTTCGGCAAAACGCTGCTTGTCAGCGGTAAGCACCAAGCTGCCGTCTTCCGGGCGGATTTCCGGGGGTAGGAAGCGGAAACGGTAGTCCAGGTCGTCCGGAGGTGTCAGGGTGATGGTTTGACGCTCATTGTTGGCCGTGAAGTTGACCTGGCGGCGCTCACGGTTGATGGCTTCCAGCGCCTGACGAGCGAACTCATAGTCACTGGGGAACAAGCTGAAGCCGTCGACGGTGAACTGCTCTACCTGCTCAGGAGTTTTTGCCTGCACGGCCTCGGGGTTGAGAAACAGCGCCAGCAGATCGTCGCCTTCATTACTGTCATCGGCTTGGTACTGCTGATCAAACGTTTGTGCGTCGGTGCCGTTGGCCATGGCCTGCATGGTCAACGCTTCTTCAGCGTCCGCATCGTGGACCTTCATGAAAGTGGCTGGATCACCGATGTTACGGTAGGCCTGATCGTCCTTCTCCTTGAGGATTTCCAGTATGCGCTGGTCGCCCTTGACCGTCGGGTTGCTGCTCTGGGCAATCAGGTAGGTGATGATCGGCGTCTGCTCTTGGCCGTAGCGGTCAACCCGACCGTTGCGCTGCTGGAACACCATCAGCGACCAGGGCAGATCAAAATGCACAAGACGATGAGACAGGTAGTGCAGGTTGATACCCTCACTAGCCACGTCCGAACAAAGCAATACACGCAGCTTGCTTTCCGGCTTGCCGAAGGCTTCGACAATGGATTGCTGCTCTATGTCGCTCATGCCGCCATGCAGTATCTGGCTGGCATCGTCCTTAAGTTTGAGATCCTGCTGCAATTGGGCCTGCAGCCAGTTGAGCGTTTCGATCCGTTCACTGAAGATCACCAGGCGGTCGTCGGTGTCGCTCTTCTTCCAGCCAAAGTCCTTGCTGTTCAGCAGGCCGAGAAATTCCCGATATTTGCTGAAGCTGGTCGGGGTGATGTTGCGCAAGGCGTGCTGAAGGTTGTGGAGCGCTTCAATTTCAGCCTGCTCGTCGGTGCTGGCACCCTTGCCCTGCAACTTGGCAATGCGCTGCTTGACCGATATCTGGGCGGCAGCCGGCGAGCTAAACATGGCTTTCTGCAGGCCGATACGCACTAACTGGCCGTTGCTGGTCGCACTATGCTCGCCACGGTAGGTGAAGGGCACATCAAGCAGGGCTTGGTAAGCACCCTCCTCCTCCAGTGAAGCGTGCAGGTAGATGTCCTTGACTACCCGCTCCTTGAACTCCTGCTTTACCTGGTCGCGGATGTCCTTCTTGAAGCGACGGATGACCAGCCCCTTATCGCGGAAGTCCTCCTTGGCGTAGTCGTCCGGATCGGAAATGGCAGTCGGGTCAAGCATGTTCATCAGGCTTGCAAAACTGCGCGCCTTGCCATCATGCGGCGTGGCCGAGAGCATGATCAGCGTATCGGAGCGGCCAGCCAGCAGTTGCGCGAGCTTGGCACGCTGCGAGCCACTGCTGCGCTCGGCGACGTTATGGGCCTCGTCGATGACAATAATGTCCCAGTAGGCCTCTTCCAGATGGCGGCGATACTCGTTGTCCTGTTTCAGCGTGTCGATAGAGATGATCGACTTATCGTAGTAGTAGAAAGGGTTGTGATTACCCGGTATGTGATTGCGCACACGCTGCAGGCCGGCGGAGTCCAGCCGAGTCAGTGGGATAGTGAATCGGTTCCACATTTCCTTCTGGAACTGGGTCATCATGCTTTTCAGCGTCAGCACCAGAATGCGTTTGCCGCGACCACGGCGGATCAGCTCGGTCATCAGGATGCCGGCTTCCAGAGTCTTTCCCAGGCCTACTGAGTCGGCAATAAGGATTCTCTGGCGGTTCTGCTTGAGCGCCTGCAACGCGGGATCGAGCTGATAAGGCACCGTATCCATCGCTGCGCGATGGCCCAGATGAATCTTGCTATCTGCTGGAGTGATCTGCCGCAGCTGGGTTTCGATGAACAGACGACTCTTCTCAAACCCGGGGGTGGTGTCCTGCTCTAAGCAGGTCTCTGCAGGATCCAGAATACGGATCACGTCAGCCTGCTCCTCTAGCCGCGAGAGAAACTGCGCACTCTTGCCATTGACCAGCTCGGATAACCCGTCGACCGTGAGGATGTAACCACCGTCATCGCAGGGATCAGCTCGGCGCACTACCCATTCGCAGTCACGGATAACGACGCGAGCGCCTGGAGCATAAAGACTTTGCATTGAACATTCCTGTAACAGACACGACCCCAACATCCGGTGCCATGTGGCGTCAACGATAATGGCCCGATGATGCGACAGATCCACCGGTGAGGTGAAGCCTTAAATGGATATTTGGCTGACCGGATGAACATGCAGCGAAGGACAGCCAACCATCGCTCACCAATTCCGAATGTAGCGTTGTGGACTGGTGAGCGCTGTCATTCAATCCACGCTACTCAACCGCAAAACGCCTTTGGTAGTGGCGCTGCATGGCTGCCTGCATGGCTGCCTGATGTTCAGCCGCCCTTGCATCACCCCATTCGTCGTTCGAATAGATCAAGTCCATTTTCAAAGAGTCTGGCCGCTTCTCAAGGGCTCGCTTGTTGAGGAATCGCTGGCGCTTTTCGTTGTACGGCAAATTGCTGTACTCGGAGTTGATGCTGCGCGAGACCAGCGCCAGATTGCCAAAGCGGTTCAGCCAGGCGCTGGTGACCTTATTGGTATCGGTCGTTTGTGGATTCTGCGGCGAAATATGCTCCACCGAGTTCTTGGCTGTGAAGCGGAAGTTGCCCCATGCATCATGATCACGATGCTGCTCATGCCAGAGCACAAAGTCCAGCTTGTAGAACCAGTAATGGGCAAAGTCGACGCCGTAATCGCAGGGCAACACTGCCTCGAATTGAAGCGCAGCGGCGGTACGCCAGGGCTCATTCATGAATGCCCGCGTGCGCACTACCAAGGGATCGCTCGTCACTTCCCCGAGCAATTGGTTATCCAAATGGCACAGGAAGCCGTAGTAGCGCTCAACCTCCTCCACGCTGCCACGCACGGTTTGCGCATGCTTGTGGATGAAATAGAGGAACGGAGTCAACCAATAATGGGTGGTGATCTCCTGGGAGTGGTAGAGCATGCTCTGCAGTAACGACATGCCTTGTTTCAGATCATTGTCACGGCTGCGATTGATGTAACGCTTGTCATCATTGGCAGAGATCGAGGTGTGGCAAATTTGATGAACCTCGTCATCCCCCTGATCGACCCACTTGATGACGTATTCATCCCAAAGCACCCGCATACGCCAAAGCAGGTCGATGAACCCTTGTGCCCTCGCGGTACGCTGCGCGGGCTCCGCCGGCTGCAGTAAATGGGCCTCGAACAAGGTAAGCAGGTGCCGATCCAGCACACGGGGCAGATCCGGCTGCCCTTGCTCTTTCAACCAGATACGCAGCACATGCAGAAGGAACAAAGGGAAGCGAATGATACTGCGCGCCCATGGTGCCTCCCCTTCGTCCGCCGCGATGGTCGCGTATCCATTGTCAAACTCGGAATCTACACCGTTGACGATGTTCTCCAAGGTCAGTCGTTCAGCAGACTCCGCTTGTGCAGCCTCAGCTCTTCGCGACAGCAGCCCGTGCACAGCTACTGCGTGAAGCAACTGCCCTTTGCTATAGAGATCACCCAAACGGTGAGCCTCAAGCTGGGTATCCTGGCAGAGATTACGTTCGACAAAGCCACTCATGTCGGCACAAGCGTTCCACAAAGCTGCGTAACGGGAACGACTTTCGGCGGGGATGTCGCGCAGTAGCCTTGCCTTGAGAATTTCGTGATGCTGAAGCTGGATCCCGCGGTTGTTGATGACCTCAAACAACTTGTTCAAGTCCATCCCCTCAGGCACCTGTGTGAGCACGAGAGAAACCTTGCGGTAAACGAAGGAAGCCAGCTCCTTGAGGTATTCGTCATCCACAGGCTTGCCATCCGCACGCTTGTAGGTCTGCTTGAAAGAGGCCATCAGTTGCTGAGCTTCTCTCATGCTTTGAGTATCCGGGATCTCTGGGCTTACTCCACTTTTGCCAGGCATCATGCTGGCAAGGAAGGTGTTCACCTGCTCGCGTATCGAGAAATGCAGGCGTGGAACCACGCTGTCCTTCAGCACTACCCTGCTGAAGTCGCCCATCACTTGGTTCCATATGGCGACCGTGCTGAGCATCCACAGCGTCGTGAAGCGCTGCTGCCCATCGATTAGGTCGAAGCGGCGCAGCCCCTTAAGGCGATCTTGCTCAGAGGTTTTTTCGACCAGCAGGGCACCACCCAGAAAAAACTGGTCTTCGCCCCGATCAAAGGCATTCGCCATATCGGTCAGCAATGTCTTGATCTGATCATCACCCAGACGTACAGACGCTGGTAGATAGGCACGTTGAAACACCAGGCCGCGTCGTCTTGATGAACCAGCTGTTCCAAGGTGAAGAGACGGGAATCAATACTCATGGCGATCTTCCTGGCAAGTCTTCAAGTACGTTTCGAGCCATCGCGATTTACCCGCAAGGGTCGAGCATTCGGAGTCCAACTGCCCTTGGTAGAAATCCAGGACCGCCCTCTTGTATCGCCCCTGCACCCCCTGCCCTGCTGATACCGTTTCGTTAGCATACGAAGACGCCACCGCTTGTTGTCGGTGCTGAAGGAAATCCAGCACCTGCTTCGGGTGGTAACTCTGGGCAATCACATCCAATAGGTTCAGCTCGGCCAGCCTGAAGAAATTGGCCGCGGTTTCCTGCTTGACCTGTTTTTTCTCCAGGCGAATCGCGCCCAGCAAAAACTCCAAGCGCAGGGCAAAAGCGGTCAATTGCTCAACGTCGAACTGATCGACATACATCAGGCTACAGAGCATGAAGGTCTCGCGCAGGTACTCCTGGTTACTACGCAGCAGCTGTTTGTAAATCGTGCGGAACCTACGGACCTGCGGACCAGGCGCAGGATCATTCATTAGCCGTTGCAGCAACGCTGCGTACTTGTCTGCGTATAGGAAGAACCCTACACCTTCATGGATGGGCTGACGCAACGCGATAGGCAGGCTTGCAGGATTTTGCCCGACTCGCAGCTGGCTACCCTGCAGCACATAATCACCATCTCCCGCCAGCGTCATGCAGGACGCTAGCCGATTGTGCCGGTTCGCGTAGAGCGGCACGCTGTCAATACGGCTACGGCTGTCGGCGGCGTGGGGCCAAGTGTCGCGCTGGAATTCTGCCAGGAGCGGTTCGTGCTTCCCCGTAGGCGTGTGCGATCCGCGCCAACGCCGCGCACGCCAGAGAAAACGATTGAATAAGTTAGGGGCGAAGTCCTGACCTGGGCTCAGCACCGCCGGGTGGCGTTGCAGCCTCTCCCAGCGCTCTGCACAATCCCTCTGCAGTGCAGCCTTGAGCTCAGTCTTCCCTTGCGCGTAGTCGATCGCACGCAGGTGATAGGCCTTGAGCAGGTCAGTGGCCTCCAAGCGCACCCCGCGGTTGTTCTGGGTGTCGAAGAAGGTGAAAGCGAGGTCAGTGCTGTCCACTTCGATCACTGTCAGCCGTAGCCTTTCGATGATCTGCGGCGCAATCGCCTCCATTTGCCTCAATGCCTGCAACCCCTCTGCAATATGTCGCGCGGATTGTCCCGAATAGCTGAGTGCCTGCCCCACTGGCAGCTTGCCGGTAGAGCGGTGGTACAACAGCGACAGCGCGGTGATGCGCTGCTGACCATCGATGATGAACCGCTTCGACTGGCTTGCGTCGCGATGCAGTAGTACACCACCCATGTAGTAAGGCAGGGTGGTATCCGCCTGTGCTGCATATGTTGCTAGATCATTGACCAGTTGCGTCAGCTTGTCTGGCCCCCAGACGAAACCACGCTGATAGCTGTCCAATGCCAACGGCCAATCGCTTGCATTGAGTAATTCGGCGAAAGACAGAGTACTGACCCGTACAAGCGAACTCGGCTTGGCGGGTAGGATTTCCCGGATCAATTTTCGTCCCAACGTTTACGCAGCGTCCTGATCAGTGCGTTTCCTCGCAAGGCGCGGCCGTCTGGCCCACAGAGTGCGACAGAACCTTCCGGTAACCCAAAGACGTCTTCGATCCTTGCCCGGATGGTGCTCACTTTCGCATCCGAACGCGCGGCCCGATAGCGAGCCGCCTTCCGGTTTCCGATAACGACCGTTGAGTCTTCTTCCTGGTCATCCGAAGCCTCCAGTTCCTTGGTATCCCAGGTCTCTTCCGCTTCATCCTCCTCAACCAGCTCGCCATCGTCGTCGGCCTCTTCAGCCTCGTCGACTTCAGCGGTCAGGTCAGCCAGCGTCTGGGCATGGGAGTACCATGTGCTGGCATCCTCTTGTTCCCACACTAAGCCATCCTGGACATGGAAGGTGCGCAGGGCTGCGGAAGACGGAACGTAATCACTGAAGCGCGACTTCACGGCCGGCAAACGTTCAAAGCCAGCCCCCAAGGCACGCAGCACCTTTTCTGGGCCTGCAACCAGCAAAAATTCAGACCAGCACGGCTCGCGGAAATTGACGCTGACAGTACCGTACATATATAGAGTCGCCCGCAGTGATGCGTCCTGCTCAGCCAATTTGGTGAGTACCTGCATCACCGTGCGGTAGATGCTGAAACCTGCGTCCTCGATGGACTGCGAATCGACCTCGACGGTGGGTAGGGGCGATTTACTGTTGACGAACGCGAGCTCCGTCACCGATTTCTTGATCATTGCCTTCATTCCTTGACCGGGACCTTGGGTGGGCTTCACGAGCTGATTTGTCACGATTGCAAACGTTGGAGATGAGCTCACAGAGCGACTACGGCCTTCCCCTGCAAAAACCGCATGGTTGAGAGGGCATAATGCCACCACGGCATGTTAAAACTCTACCATCCCTCCTCGAACTTGGTGCCATGGGGGTCGCCACGTTGTACAGCAGCGTCATGCCAGATCAACTGGGTGACGGCTCCAACCTATTAGGCAAGCGGATTCTGGTCATTAGTCCGATGATGCTGGATAGCCCGACCCCATTGTGAGCTTGCCCAAGGCTTAACATCTCAAGGCTAAAGCCGTAACTCTCCTGCCAATGTCTACCGATCGCGCTCGGCAATAAAGTCAAAATGCATATTTAATAGCCGTATGACATCATGCTCAGAACCCTGAGCCTGGCAGTGGGCTGATGCACTGCAAACAACAGTGATGCGACAGGAGAGGCTGACTGATGGACCGAACCAAACGACTTGAGGCGCTGGAGGCGGAGTACCAGCTGTTTGTTAACCAGCGCGACAATGCCCCCCGAGCAAGCCCCGCATTGCCGCCTGGGGCCTGGTCAAGGCAGGGAAAAGCTCCCTGCTCAATATGCTCAGCGGCCACGCCAGCGACGAGCATTTCCAAACCGGTGATGTGCGTACCACCCGTACCAACCAAGCGCTGGAACTCGACAACTACGTACTGGTGGACACCCCAGGTCTGGGCTATGACCAGAATGACACTCAACAAGCGAACCAAGGCCTCGATGCTGCTGATGTTGTGCTGTTCGTTCATGCCCCGCCTGGTGAACTGGACCAGGAAGAAGTGGCCCTCCTCGACCAGCTGCGCAGCGCTTTTGGCCAGGATGTTGGCGAGCGGGTGGTGCTAGTGATCAGCCAGCTGGACAAGCTGCAGGACGCCGACCTCGCCGCAGTCAAGGACACCATCGAACGTCAGGCCTTGATTCATCTGGGTACGGCGCCTGAATGCTTCGTCATCTCCAACACGCGCTTCAAAAGCGGTGTAGAGAAGAACAAGCAAGGGCTCTGCGAGAAAAGCGGCATTCCACAGTTGGCGCAGCATCTGCTAACACTTTCGAAAAGCCTCGCTCAGTCTCTGGCAGAGGCCCGGCATAAGCGCCTGGCACGGCGTGCTTTGGAGCTGGGCGAGCGGATCGACGCTGAGATCGAACGGGACCTCAAGCTGATCGAGCAGATCACCGAGCCGTATGTGGTCAAGGCCAAAGCCTTCGTAGAGCACATCGACGGCGCTCGGCGCACCTTCAAAGCTCATACGTCCGAAATGCAAAAAGCACGCACCAAACTCGACAGCCTCAAGTAAGGAGACTTGCAATGCCTCTACCCTGGTTGATCGGCGTTGCGGCAGTCGCTGCTGCCGCCGCCATTGCCAAAGCGGTCAGTGACGACAGCCCGTCATCTTCGAGCAGCACCACGCACCACGACGATAGCGAACGGCGTCAGCAGGAGCAGGAAGCCAAGCGCCAGCGGGAACGCGAAAACCTGAAGGCCCGAGTGCAGTCACTTGCAGGCGACCGACGGGAACAACTCAAGGCCCAGCTCAGGGGAGCGGCATCTACGCTAGCCGCCTCGTCAGACAGACACAATCCGGTCACTGAAAGTGTCAACAATATGACCCGGTTGACGCTCGAAGGGGTTTCAGGGGATCAGCTCGAACAACGCATCCGTAGCACCGCATCGTCGACATCGAGTTACGGCAAGACGGTCAAAGCCATTCTTCAGGCGTCGCCCTCCATGGAAGGCGGCCACATCGTTCATTTCATGCAGGGCGTGAATCTGCTCGAATCCGTGACCGCGCCTGCCGAGGCATCTGCCTCCGACCAGGCAGCGCTCGCCCAGGCGCAAGCGACCCTGGCACGTATCGAGCGGCTGCAGCAGCTGAAACGTCAACTTCTCCTTCAGGCGTAATTGATCCATGAGCACTGTTACTCGCGATGAGTTGATGCAGGTCTTTCAACAACTGCAGGGTCAGTTTTCCAGTAAGAAGCGAGACTTAGCGCAGGCCCAACAACGCTTCGATACGCTACGCACGGGTTTTGTCACGCTGTTGCGACAGCAAACCGAAACCATGGCTAGCGCCGTCAGCGACAATAACCCGCTCAAGGAAGGCGCGTCCCAGATGGCGCGACGCCTGAAGGATCAATTCAGTGTTTGGGAAGAACGCGCCGAGATACGTGCGAGAGGCGCGGAGTTTCGTGAAAACTACAACGATTCCCTATTGGTATTCGTGTACGGCAAGGTCAAGTCGGGCAAGAGCTCGCTAGGCAACTACGTGGCCTGGGGGCACAGTGAGCCAACTGCGCAACTCAAAGACCACGCCACTCTGAAACCAACGTATTTCTCCCATGACCGAACCGACGTCGCCAGCGGCGACAAAGAAGGCGAGGCGTACAGTTCCAAGCAATTCAGGGTCGGCGCCACCGAGGCCACCAGTTCTATTCAAGGCTTCAAGCTGCCTGGGTTCACCTGGGTCGACTCTCCAGGGTTGCATTCGACCAATTCGGCCAATGGCGACTTGGCGCGCAAGTATGTCGACCAGGCGGACCTGATTCTCTACACCATGAACTCGCAAGCTCCGGGCCGCCAATCCGACATGAGCGAGGTCAGCAGCCTGCTCGATGGTAAGCGCACGTTGATGATTCTGCTGACCGGCAGCGACATCACCGATGAAGACGAGGACGACGATGGGCAACTCGTCACCGAAGTATTGATGAAGTCAAAGGAAACCCAGCAGCGGCAAATCCTGGAGGTCACCGGCAACTTGGTGGAGATGCAACATGACGCTGCCAACCATGTCACCATCCTGCCTATCTCGACCCGTTTTGCCGAGCGCCACCCCTCGAACTTGCAAGAAAGTGGCCTGGGTACCTTGTACCAAACTCTCAAGGCATTGGCGCAAGGCCCAGGTGTCGATCTCAAGCTGACTACCCCTCTGAACAACCTGCGCAAGGCTATAGCTGAAACCTGCGACGACCTGAGCCTAATCAAGGAGCTGACCGAGACGTTCGACCAGCAGATCCAAAAGCAGGAGCAGGCGGTAGAGCGCGAGCTGCGAACTCTGAGCCAGAAGGGCGTCACCGAAATGCGCAGTTTCGTCAACCAACTGTTCAACGGGCCCCGCACCGACGACGCGCAGCTTCAACTGCGCGAGCGCCTGGCCACGGTGCTAGGCAAGCTGACTGGCGAGGCCATAAAAGGCATCGGTGAAAGCCAGCAAAATACGCTGCAGCGTGCGTTCGACACCAGCCGTCTCGGCGCCATCCCTGCTTACCGGGAAGTTACGGTCGAGAAGGAATACACCAGCGGCACCCGCAGCAGCACCAAAACTGCCTGGGGCGCTGGCGGGGCGGTTCTCGGTGGCGTCATTGGCTTCTTCGTTGGCGGCCCCGCGGGCGCAGCTGCGGGGGCCTCGCTGGGGAGTGCCGCGAGCATGATTGGCCGCGGCGCCGAGGCCATCCGCGCCAAACACAACGTGGTCGTCGGCGACAACCTGGAAGAACAACGCCAAGTGGCCATCGAGCAGTACGCCAATGCCCTACCAGATTATCTGACCGAGCAGGTACGGGGCATCTACGAGCCGCTGAGGGACTCCATGCTCGAGTACTGCCAAATCCTGACCATCGAAATGGAGCGCCTGCGTCAGGCACTCATCACCCTCGAAACGAGCACTGCACAATGACCCGACCAGGCCCGATGACCCAACTGCTGGCCCTCTATGAGGAAGTGGATGGACTGTGTGAAACCTACAACCCGCAGGCTGTCGCCAGCATTCGCGAACTGAGCCGGGCGAAGAAGGCCCAGGCCGGCGCGAGCATCATGGTGTACGGCGTCTACAACGCCGGTAAAAGCACGCTGATCAACGCCTTGCTCGGCCAAGAGCTGGCCGCGGTAGCCGATGTGCCGGAAACCGCCCGTGTGCAAGGCTATCGCTGGGGCGATTTCGAAGTGCTCGATACGCCCGGCATCGACGCGCCGCTCGAGCATGAAGCCATCACCCGAGAGCAGCTGGTGCAGTCGGATGTGGTGATCTTCGTAGTCAATCCGCTGGGCGTGGTCGAGGAAGAGAAAACCCTCGATGTGCTGCTTGAGCTGGTACTTGCTGGCAAGATGATCTTCCTGGTACTCAACTGCAAGAGTCGTTTCGACCCGATCGACCTGGCCCGCATCAAAGACGAACTCAGCGAACGCATTCAGCAGAAGGCCGGTAACCAGAAAGTGCTTGGGCATATCCCGATCGTCGAGGTCAACGCCCGCTCCGCGCTCAAGGCGAAACTGGAGAACAAGCAGAACCTGCTGAACAGCTCGGGCTTTCCGAAGTTCGAAAGCGATCTGGCCGGGTTCTTTGCATCCGTAGAGCAGAAGGCCATCGTCGCACGTGTCGCCACCGAACTGCGCAGCTTCCTCGATGCGACGGTAGCCGAGCTGGACAAACACCAGGACCAAGCCTCGATCAAACGCCTGGACGCTTTCTATGGCGAAATCGCGCGTCGCGAGATCGATATTCGCCACGGTTTGAAATCGTTGATCGAAGCCAAGGCCGCCTACGTAGGCAAGAGCACGATCACTGCGCTGAACCAGAACATCGATGGCGCTCAGGGCAAGATCGAGCAGCTTATCGGGCAGGCCAACGAACAGATCTGCAGCGAGCTTGAAGACGCCACTCACTCGCCTGGGCCTAGACGCTTCCGAGATGCTGGACGAAGTCATTCGAGAGGTGCAGGTACAGCCACAGGCCTACAATGCCCAGGCTGCACCGGACCTCGATACACCTGAAGCTCCCGCCGACCAGGCGCCCGCATCGCAAGGTATCGACCTGAGCCTACTCGAATCCGGCGTCCGCCAGGCCAGCAGCATGCTCAAGGCCGAGCATGTCGTCAGCGTGCTGAAAGTCGGCAAGCAGTGGCTGCCGACACTGTTCAAAGGCGTCGGCCCGGTCACCATGGGCAAGGTTGCCGAGCAGATCGTCGGTAAGGTCATCCCGGTCATCGGGATTGCTTTCCAGGTAGGCAGCACGCTGTACTCCGCCTTCGCTGGCGACCCTGACCAGCAGCGCCTGGAGGAACAGGCCAAACGCGAGGCCCAGGAGCGCGAGCGTCGCGACCAGGCGATCCAGACATTCGCCGATGAGACTGCCTGGGAATTCTCGCGGTCGCTGAACACCATGGTCGATACCCACCTGAAGACCAACTTCGCGAGATCAAGGATAAACTGCAGAGCCTGCGTGGCAGCCTCGGCCAGGACCAGCGCCGCCTCAGCGAGGACCGCGAACGCCTGGTCCAGTGCCAGGCCGCAATGGGTGAGTATGCCTGAGACTCCCCTGCGCTTTGCCTGCAGCCGCTGCATGGAGTGCTGCCGACGCGTGCATCTGCTTGCTGATACCGCCACGATGGACCGCGGCGACGGTGTCTGCCGGCACCTGGATGAAAACGACGCCGGTTGCCGCATCTATGACCAGCGGCCAGACGCCTGCCGCGTCGATCGGCAGTACGAGTTGCATTATCGCCAGGCAATGAGTTGGGAAACGTTCGTCAGGATGAATGAAGCCGGATGCAGACAATTGCAAGCTCTCGGAGCTAGCGAAGCTACCCGAACAATCCCGGCCTCTACAGACAACCGCTACACACAACCATAGGGACTTCAGAATGGGTATTAGCTACCGCGCGGATGATGACCTGACCTTTCTGCAATATTGCCGGGAAGACGATATCCGCAACCTGGCGGCCTATCTCATGTTCGACAAGGACGGAGAAAAGCGCAGGGCAAGCGAAATCGCTGATGATCCGCAATTCAAGAAGCTGCAGGGCCAGCCAGATCAATGGCGGCGATGCTGGCAACTGGTTGCTGGTGAGCTACAACATTTCGCTGGTGACTCAATCGTCAACCTGTTCCGCCGTCAGGGTGTGCTTTACAAGGAAATGCTCTGCGACGTCTGCGACAAGACCGATGTGAAATACGACAGCAAAGCCAGCGCCTACGCTATCGAAAACCAGCTTATCGAGAAGTTGGTGGCAAAGAGCTGGGAACAAATGTCGCCAGAACAGCGGCGTAGCACAGCCGAAGAAATGAACCTGAACGGCTCGCTCGGGGCGGTGCCGCTGGTCGCGATCCTCAATGCAATTCGTGCAGGTGGCCTGGGCTCATTGCAGTGGTCATCCTGGCTTGCCAGGGGCGCCACTGCTTCATTCAGTAATGCAGTCGGGGTAACCCTAGGTGGCGCTGCGGCTCTGGTAGGTGGGCGCGCGGTAGCGGCCATAGCCGGGCCCTTGGCAGCGATCGCCGTCACCGTTCCTCTGCTCAGCGGTACGGCGTACCGGGTCACTATCCCGGCTGTCATTCAAATCGCCTTCATGCGGCGGCAGTATGAAAAAGAGGATCACTTCTAATGCAGGCAGCAGCAGAACTTCTGGAAAAAATCTGGGTGCTCGACGAGGCGTCTTTTTCGAAGGCCCTTATCGATGCACTGGCAGCAGGCAAGGCTGTCATTCATGACGGCGTGGCTTATTACGCGGCGGGCAGTGGTAAGACGGGTGTCATCCAGCATCTACCGTTCAAGGAAACCGTGTTCAAGTCCGCCGAAGAAGCACTCAAGGCCGCGCAGTTGACCACCGTGATGGCCACCGCCGCGTCGACCTGCGTGATTCTCGGTGCGCTGATTATCCAAACCAAATACCTGGCGGCAAAACTCGACAAGATCCAGAACACCGTCGACGAAATCTCCAAAGAGTTGCATACCCAAAACATCGTCTATTACATGGACAAGGTCACCGACTACATCGGTAGCATCGAAGTAGCCCGCACCTTGCTAAAGGACCGCAGCCTGGCTAGCGAAATCAAGGAGATGGCCTTCCCCTTGCTGGCATCAGCCGCAGCCAAGCGCAATCATGCGATGTCGTTCATCGACAACATTCTGGCGTTGGCGCAGAACAGCAACGAGTTGAGCAGCAAGCACTACGAGCTGGTAGTGAACTTCGCGCACATGATGCTGGAGATCATGCCGCTCGGCATCCATACGGAATATTTGCTGGCGGCCCGGGTAGGCAAACCAATGCTCGCCCAACTGATACTGGAAGATGGCGCAGAGCGTTATCAGGGCGCAATGCAACAATACAAGGCATTCCTCAATGCCCAACATCGTGAACTGGTACGGGGTAACATGGGTGACAAAACCGTGGTCCTGCAGCGCATCGAAGACAAGGCTCGCCACTTGATTCAATCGCAAGAGAATCAGCTACTGCTCACGTTGCCCTACGGCCGTATGGCAACGCTCGAGGCTGCATAAGCTCACTAGCCAGCACAGTCGAAAAGGGGCTCGGAGATGAGCCCCAGCTCGACTGGATCAGACGAGGCTCGCTCGCCAGCCAGCCGCAGGTGTTTTCTCAGCATGAACAGCTTACGTTCACATGCGCAGTAGCTGATGCCGGAAGCGCGCCTCCAGCGAGGGTATTTCCAACAGTACATCTTCATCCTCATAGACATCGTAGGAACGCTCCAACTCGATTCTCCCGCCATGAATGCCTCATCAAATGGCGCATCTTCGTCGATCTCTTCGTGCAGCGCGGATGTGTAACCCTTGATCCACAGCTTGCGCTTGTCGGCGCTGACAACATAACCCGAGGTATATTCAGTGCCTGCCAGACGATCTGGTTCGGCAGTACCCTTACGTGCCAACCCAGTGATTGCGATCACCAGATGCGCCAATTCATCCATGTCCGGGCAAACGAACTCGTGAAAGGCCGGCCAAAACGCCATGTCCGCCTCCGAAGCGCGCCACCCCTTGGTGTCATTGACCTCACTCAGATCTTCGTAGGGGTGCGAATGGAACGTGCCAATCAGCTCAAGCTGCGGCCAGTACTCGCCGAAGAAATCCCGCTTCATCGCGATGGACTCGAAATCAGGCCGCACCCAGTCGGTGTGCCTCAGTGCCGAGGTCTCGACAGTGGCGACCACCGCGACCAGGCGCGCCGGCACTCCGTTGCGCACCGGTAACGCATACCCCCACAGCAACCCGAACGTCTCGAGCTTCTTGTTGCTTCGCCCCCGAGCATGAGCTCTGTGTGACACTTCGTAAGCTTCAATGGCCGAAGTAAGCAGTTGTGGCAGAACATGATCCTCGACGATGACCTGCGTTCGCATTTATTCCTCCTTGGTTTCCGATCGCTTGCCATGTTCCGTGGGCGTCTATTCATCTTCCATCCCAGCACTGGCAAATTGCCGCAACTTTAACCGGTTTTCCTGCCGAGTGCCGGGCAGAGCCCCAGTAATGCTCCTTGTTCGAATGCAGATGCACAAATTAATGGACAACCTTTCAGCTCCACCGCCTTCCCGATATCCTCGAACAGGTCGTCAATGCCATAACTCGGCGCGCGTCAAACCGAACCGGCGGCCGCCTCCCGCGCCGCTTTCTCGCGCTTCATCTCGCTGTATTCGCGGTACAGCTCATAACCCTTGGTAGCGATCACGATAAAACCGACAACGGCAAAGATATTCTTCATGGCTGAATGCTCCTGATTGATCGACTTGTCCGCTTATACCCTAAACCCGCCGCCGCGCCAGCAAATCCGCCACCACCCCCGCAAACCACCCGGCAGTACGCACCTTCAATGCCTTGCCCCCACACTTAGGACACTGATCAATCCACTCTCCCGGCGCCAACGCATCACTGCGCGGCGCCACTGTTTTCGTCCAACCACAACCTTCACATTCAAAAGTGAAGGGTCTGGGTTTTACCGGCATTTTCAATCTCCTTGGTCGCTACGCAAACTTACTTTCTTCAATGCGTTCAACTCGCGGGATAAGCCAGTTCAATCTGCTCATCAAACTCACCGCCAACCCCGCAATACTCCCGCGGAACACGCTCGATATCTTCAGCGACCTGCGCAATCACTTGCCGCAGTTCCAGGCGCTCAAGCCACCGATCAGGAATAACGGCAACACCATACTGCGCCCCTAGCAAGTGCCCGACGACCAGCCCTGTACTGCTGCTGTCGCCACTATGATTAACCGCCGCAATCACCCCCTCTTCAAACGAACGCGCAGTCAACGCACACCAGAGCCCAATCGCCAGCACCTGTTCAGCGCCCCAGCCACCGGTAAAATCGTCTATCCGTTGAGGGCTGGGTGTGTACCCCTCGTAAAAGAAGAACATCGCGCGCTCGACAAGGCTGCGCGTTTCCTCGATACCAGGTACTTGCCCATACCTGGCCAAACTCTGCGTCACAGCGTGCTCCAAGCTATCTGGTCGATCGACAACACGCTGCAGAATGTCGGCGAACAGCCCAGCCGCCAAGTAACCTGTCGGGTGCCCATGCGTCAGTCGCCCGGACTGCGATGCATAGTCAAATGCATTGGCAAAGAATGCACAGGGTGCAACACGAACCAAGGCACCGCAGCCCTTGCTGTTGTTTTCGGCAACCATACCCAATCGTCCGCTGACCTTGAGCGCACTCATACCGGTTATGTCTGGCGCACGACGCGACCAGAGCTCCATTTGCCTGATAAGCCAGCCATCGGTGGCGACCGGTATCAGCGAAGGGTAATCCTGGGTAGTCAGCCAACGCAGCAGCGCGTGATGAACAATGCCGGGCACATGACATGCCTGGCGCGAACTGCCTAGCACATAAGCCCGCAGCAAGCCTTCGGCAGTGAACAGCATCATCTGTGTGCTGTCGCTGATCGCACCGGCGCTGCCATAAGCCGGGGCAAAATCAATGATGCCCTGTGGCCCGAACCTGGCCTCGATCACAGCCCACTCAAGCACCTCCACGGGGAGCCCAGCGCATCTCCGGCGGCGCCCCCCAGCAGGCAGCCGCTGATCCGTTGAATTCTGTTCATATCGTTCCTTAACACCCTTCTCCAGAAGCCAGGTCCTGCAAAATCACCAGCTTGCGCTGCAGCTGCGCAACATGCTCCCGCTCTGCGCGCAATGCCGACCGCAGCTCGCGGTTTTCCATTTCCCAGATCTGTAGCCAGCGCAAGTCCCTCTGGCAGTGCTCGACCTTTTTCCCAAGCTCGCCGAGCTTCAAAGCCTGCTGAATCAGCACCAGCAGGATGATCCCCATCGCCACCAATGCCCCTGTCGCAACCACTTCCGGCACAGTCATGCTCATATCCTTTGCTGCCCCCGATGTATTCCGAAGACAAATCGAAGATATGTAATGCAAAGCTACACGTCTAGAATGTAGACTTATACAGGTAAAGTAATCGCGCACATGGAGAGGGTATGAAACGCAAGCAATCCATCGAGCAGGTACGCTGGGACCTGGCACTTCGCTATCGTTTGATCGAGACCGTTGCCTGGTGGGAAGGCCGGCTGACCACGGGCCACCTGATGCAGAGCTTTGGCATCAGCCGCCAGCAGGCGTCGAAGGACATCAATACCTACATCACCGAACATGCGCCCAAAAACTTGACATATGACAAGCAGCTAAAGGGCTATGTGCCAAGCAAGCACTTCAAACCGCTGTTCATCGATGACAGCGCCAGCGCCTACCTGCACCTGCTTTACCAGAACAATGAGCGAGCCCCGCACATCGACGGGCTGGCACTGGCCTATGCGCATACCCGGGTGCTGGAAGTGCCGGACCGGCCTATTCGCCCGGAGGTGCTGCGCCCCTTGCTCAAGGCCTGCCGGGAAGGCCTGCGCCTGGAAACCGAATACGTGTCCTTCAACACCCCCAACGTGGAGGTACGCCTCATCGCTCCGCACACGCTGGTCTATACCGGCATGCGCTGGCACGTGAGGGCTTACTGCGAAAAGAATGGCCAGTATCGCGACTTCGTCCTCAGCCGCCTGCGTGGGCAGCCAGACTTGCTCGACCAATCGCCGAACAGCCGCGAGCAGGATGAAGACTGGAATGTCGAAGTACCGATCATCTTCGAGCCTGATTGGCGGTTGAACGAGGCGCAGAAGGCAATTATCGAAACCGACTTCGGCATGACGCAGGGGCGGTTGGTGGTGCCTAGCCGCAGGGCACTGGTGAAGTATGTGTTGCAGCGGTACCAGATCGACCACCGCAACATGGCGATACTTCCCGAGGCCCAGCAACTGGTGGTGAATAATCTCCAGGAACTGCAGCCGTGGTTGATGAAGTACTGACACTTAGCTCTTCGCAGCGTCGACCGAGATAAACTGCGGGGCTGCGCCAACCTGCTCGGCAAGCTGGTGCCGGTCATTATTCTGCTCATGCTGGATGACCTGGACACATTTTTGGGTAGGCGTGAGTTACCGTGGCCGTTTAGCTCAGTGACCGCGTTTGGGCCATGGGTCGCCAACAGTGGGCGACCGAGCCATCATCGGCTAGCCAGGAATCCTTGCAGCAGTATTCCAATCGGTATTCCAATGTAAAATTCAAACCAGAATTCACCCAACATAATCAACATGTTACTGAATTAATTCAGATTACCCCGGCCCACCAAACTCAGAAAAGACGTTCTCGGACTTCTTCTCTGACCCCTCTCATCCATTCATTGTTTAGTAAACCCCAATCCAAGAATCGAAAAAGTCAGCTTTTACCCTCCTTACCCCCATGAAACCTTAGGGCACCACAAAACCACCTTAGGAGAACACTGCGCTGCGTGGCGAGCCTTGCTGTTGGCTGTGCGGTTTGCCCTGCAGCGCTGGAACGAGAACCGGATGTCTCTCGTCTGGGAGGACCGATTGATCCCGGTGTCTCGAGTGATGTGCAATCACCCTTGAACAGTAGGAGATAACAATAATGATCAAAGCTCTGAAATTCGCAGCACTCGCAACGGGGATAGTCACTGCCAGTCACGGCCTCGCGGCCGACCTCACCATCGTCTCCTTCGGTGGCGCCAACAAGGAGGCCCAGGTAAAGGCCTTCTACAAGCCCTGGCAACAAGCCCGGGGCAGCAAGATCATTTCCGGCGAGTACAACGGCGAAATGGCCAAGGTCAAGGCCATGGTCGATACCCGCAGCGTGTCCTGGGATGCCGTGGAGGTGGAGTCCGCCGAGCTCGCGCGGGGCTGTGAAGAGGGCATGTTCGAGACGCTGGACCCAGCTCAGATCGGCCTCGATACCAAGCATTTCGTTCCCGGCGCCATCCAGCCCTGCGGCATAGGGTTCCTGGTGTACTCGACGGTGCTGGCCTACAACACCAGCAAGCTGAAGCAAGCCCCCACCGGCTGGAAGGATTTCTGGGATGTGGAGAAATTCCCGGGCAAGCGCGGCCTGCGCAAGCTGGCCAAATCGACTCTGGAATTCGCCCTGATCGCCGACGGGGTAGCGCACGCTGACGTCTACACGTTGCTGGCCACCAAGGCAGGCCAGGACCGCGCCTTCGCCAAGCTGGATGAGATCAAGCCGCATATCCAGTGGTGGGAAGCCGGCGCCCAGCCACCTCAGTATCTCGCCGCGGGGGATGTGGTGATGAGCTCGGTGTACAACGGCCGCCTCTCGGCCAAGCAGAAGAAAAAGTACGACCTGGACATCGTCTGGTCCGGCGGCCTCTACGAGTTCGATTCCTGGGCTATCCCGCGGGGCGCTTCGCGCCAGGAGAAAACCCGCGAGTTCATTGCCTTCACGCTCGACCCCGCGCAACAGAAAAGCTTCGCCGAACATATCGACTACGGCGCCGCCAACCTGCAGGCCATGCAACTGCTCGACAAGGACCGCATCGCCGAACTGCCCACCGCGCCAGCGAACCTTTCCCAGCAGGTGCCGGTAGACCCCCTGTTCTGGGCCGACCATGGCGAACAACTGGAGCAACGCTTCAACGCCTGGGCGTCGCGCTAACCCCCTGAACGGCCAGCCATGGGGCACTCACCCCATGGCTTTCGGAATCTGCCGAGCACAAGGTCAGACCTCCGTCATCACCACCATCACCTCGGCGTCACTCCCCGCCTCGCCTTCAGCCAGGTAGATGTGCCCGATCGCGCTGTTGAAATACACCGTCTCCCGGCAACCAACGCTGACGGATTCACCCGTTTCGAACTGAATGCGCACACGGCCCGAAAGCACCACGGCAAACTCCTGCCCGGGTGGCGAATGTAGTCTTCGAACTGGCTCATCTCACGCGCGCAGATGCGGGCATACATCGGCGTCATGTTGCGCCCGGGAAATCCCCGCCATCGGGTGGTACTCGTAGTTGCCCGTGCTGTAACCGCCGCCGTATCGATGGCCGTGCTCACCACCGTGGGCTGTACCGCCCCCACGCTCACCCTGGCCGGGCTGAACAGCTGGGCGATGTCCACACCCAATGCCCGCGCTGCCGCCGCCAGCTTCTCGTAACTCACCGATACCTGCGCCAGCTCCATCTTCGACAGGGTCGACAACGCCACGCCTGAACGCTCGGACAATTGCTTGAGCGTGAGCTTCTGGTTCTTGCGTATGACACGAAGACGGCACCCACCTGGGCGCGATCTATCAAGGGGTGGGCCGGGAACGCGAGACTGGATCGAGCTCATGCAAACTTCTCTGCCATACGGAAACGATGCCTGGACCAAGCCGGGCAAGGGCCAAAATAATACCTCAAGGTAATAGGTTGACTGGAAAATTCTCATATCTTACATTTCTCGTATCTGAGAATTACAAGAACAGCGGCGAAGACATTGCTTCTCCCACTCGGAACAGGAGGCACCTCGGTATGCACGACAGCGAATGTTTCGATTTCGCCATCATTGGCGCGGTATAGCGGGGCCTCTCTGGCCTATCGCCTGGCTGGGCAAGCCAGGGTCGTGGTGCTCGAGCGCGAGAGCCAGCCGGCTATCACGCCACCGGCCGCTCCGCAGCCATGTTCATGGAAAGTTACGGAACACCGCAGATCCAGGCCTTGACCGCGCCAGCCGCACTTTCTATGACAACCGCCGCTGATTTCACCGAGCATGCCGCTGCTGGAGCCTCGCGGTTGCCTGTATGTCGCAGGCCAGGGGCAACAGGCTCTGCTGAACAGACCTTCGCTGCCAGTGGCAGCACAGGCTGGCAATGTGTCGTTGATCGATACCGAGCATGCGCTCGCGTTGGTGCCGTGCCTGAACCCGGAAGCAATGGTTGGCGCGATGCTCGAAACCGACGCCCGCGATCTGGACGTGCATGCACTGCACCAGGGCTTCTTGCGCGCCATGCGCCGTGCCGGTGGTGTGCTGCAATGCGATGCGCAACTGAGCGTCGCCACGCGCGAAGGCGGTCACTGGCACCTGACCCTGGCCGACGGTCGCCAGTTGCGCGCGCGCACGCTGGTGAATGCCGCAGGCGCCTGGGCTGATGAGGTTGCGCAGCAGTGCGGCGTGAAGCCCATCGGCTTG
>MQUG01000400.1:0-10720 GCA_007213375.1 Steinernema feltiae | reverse complement strand
AGATTTAGCAGGTTTAGCAGATTTGATTAGCAAAGTATCTTTTTGTTCCCATGCTCTTAAGCCCCTATTAATCGATGGAAAAAGGCGACCGACTATATAGAACCATGATGTTATCTCTTACAAATCCGCTAATCAAAAAATGAATATTTTTTTAAATAATTGTGCTCAGTATCCGCACACACGTCAAGTGGAATATAGGCACAAAATGATTATCACTTATTTTTTTCAAATGAAATTCGCATTTAAAAAAAACCAACGTCAAGAGCCCATTGGAAATACAACTAATAATTGCTTGATCATACTCACTTAATCATGCCGAGTACCAGTAGCGGACAGAGTTATTGTTGGATCGGTGGCAAAAAAAAACTAAAAATTATATTATTTCTTTTAATTAAAAAATATAACGAAATGAAGTCATAAGCCAATTAAAAAAATTCTCAATCGGAATAATCGTAAAATTCAATTGTTCGTGATGTTCAATGGCAACCAGATTTGTTTATGAATTTAGAATTTCAAATCAGGCAAGAAGAATATTTCAGTGGAGATTGTTGTGACTGGTTCGTGTGTTTTATGGCTACACTTTAAGCTTTAGACTGTCGTCAGGCAGACTAAAATTTGTTGAATGTTTAAAATTATACCCTTTCCGCCTGACAAAAAAAACGTTTTATTCCAGCTTTTGTTTTGGCTTTCAGCAATGCGACCATGTACTGGGCCTATAGTTAACTACAAAACCAAATCGGCTCAGTGTTTTGGTGTGCAGAATATATTTTATGTTCTTAAAGAACGAAAGCTTCAAAATGTTTTAAAATGTTCAAATGTTCAAAAATGTTTTAAAACATATGCATCAAATAAAAATGAGTAATCAAAATTTTAGCCTTCAAAACATCCGACTGAAACTTTGAAGATCAGAAAGCCGTTTGTATTAACGGGCTCTCAAGAATAATTTAAAGTAATGAAAATAAAACATATATAATTACTTAATCATGTCATCGATGTCAAATTTCCGCTATTTTAAAAAATAACTGAAAATATACATTTTACGCACTATAATTGCATTTGAAATAAAATCTTCATTTTTTATGCAACCTGACCAAAGTTAAGTTTCTCCTGAACTCTGGATTGTAGAGAGAAACGATCAGGTTCCTAACAAAATTTACTGCGATACACCAGTTTCGAAAAGTAAGCTGGAAACGAGAACACAAAACTGATCCGCAAAAATACTTCGAGAACAACTGAACAAAGGTGACTGAAAAAAAAAACGAAATAATCTACTTTCGAAAGTTGAGCTCAATAAAACAATGGCGCTAGGCTTCAAAAATAGACTTTCGCTCCTTGTACTTGTCACTAGCAATGACACTAAACTTTAAATCTTTGGGCAAACCTGAATATTCGCTCACAACTCACAACACAAAAAATGTTTACTAAACGTGTTTGTCTTTGTAAACTAGATTTTTGAATGATAAACAGCATAAAATAATTGTACCAAGCTGCAATATGTTCAAAATAGAAAATGAACACCGGAAACGGAAGTTGTGGCACTGGAAAGAGATTCAAATTCCATTTATTTGCTGAATCTAGCCATGTTCTGGTTTGAGCAAGTGAAATTTGACATTAACTTGGCTCTGAACTCTACTCCGTCACCAAAAACAAGTCTCAGCCAAACTATTTCATGTGCGAGAGAGAGGATCTTCCAATGTTGCAATGTCTGCAGAAATTGTACCGAATCTCCGTTATCCAAAAATTACTGCTTTGGTGAAATTGTGAAAATAAACATTAATTAGATTTCATTAAAATTTCACAAACTGTAGTGTGGTTCCGATGAGACTACCCAAACATTACTGCTTAATAACTGCTTGTTAGTTGAACTTAAGTGGGTTTAGAATGAATTGCGTATCGGGGTTGAAAACTGAACCAAAATTGTCATTAGGTAAAACACAAGTAAAGTATTAAGCGATCTAAAAATGACCGTAAAGTTGACCAGGCTGTAAAAAACGACAAATTAACAGCCATTTATAGAATTTTTAGAAGTTGCCAGGAAGGAGCCAAGCGCTCTCAGTGGCGATCAAGCTAAAACTGATTTATTACAACAAAAGCTTTGTTGCATCGGGATGCAAGAATGAAAACATAAACAATACAAAATAAGAAGAGAATGCGAGATGATCGGTCGCAGTTGCGACAATTATCAGCAGTGCAATGAACAAAAATTAATATTTGGATTAAAAAATTAAAAAATATGTTAACGTTTAAAACGTTTAACGTTTAAAGAATAACGTTTAAAACTCTGATAAAGTTCGCTTAGATTGAAATGTGGCGACAACCTAATTTCAGAGAGCTACAGAACGAAAGTTTGAATCGATCGTGGTAGACGAGGAGCCGGGGCGTTTGCTCAAATAGGCGCAAGAGTGAACATTGAAATGGACAAAAATAAAAATTTTGATTAAAAAATTGTTTAAAAAAGAATTACGTTTAAAACTCTGATAACGTTAGCTTAACAAGAGCGAAAGTTGAAAGATTCAATTTAAAACAATTGCTTTTATTCTATTATATTAATAATTGAAATATTTCGATTAATTTGTTTTCCAATGTCACAATTTCTACAAACGGATCTACTGTCAACTTTCCAAAAATACCTAGGATGTGGAGAGGCGACGATCTGGCTGGCGTTTCTGCCTATGTGTGGGAGTGGAAGTAGTCCACAAAGCAAACTCCAATTTTTGTTCGTCTTCTTTATAAATGGTCATCTCCAATGTTGCACCTGGAAGGAAATTGTGTTTGACTTGGTGATTTCCGATTAAATTTGTCTGAAAGTATTCCTTCAGCTGCTCGCGCGTGTTTCTACGGAAATGGAGCCCCGAATGCATTTATTAATAGACATTAATAGATTGATAGAAGAATTGATCAAAATTGTATTGGTATCGAAAGTGCGTGCTGTGCAAAAAAA
Source organism: Steinernema feltiae (assembly GCA_007213375.1). Classification (NCBI taxonomy): domain Eukaryota; kingdom Metazoa; phylum Nematoda; class Chromadorea; order Rhabditida; family Steinernematidae; genus Steinernema; species Steinernema feltiae. The sequence goes on along the minus strand of MQUG01000400.1, from coordinate 7,779 downwards.
ATTTAAATTTATGATTATGCTTTATTTATGACTAAACGAGCGGTGAGCAGTTTCCCGTTCTCTTAATGACTGTATTGCGAGGCTCTGAAAATCTTTATAAATTTAAATTTTTTAATATTTAAAAAAAATCCAAAATGAATATTGCTGCACCATGCAAAAAAAAACAAGCAAAAAATGCGCTTTCGTTCCAAGAAACAGTAATGATAGTCCAAGCTCCAAAAACATATTCAAATTAAAAACCAAAAATTCTGCGAAAATTTTCTATTTTTTCGTTTAATAAGATTACCATTAGTACGTAGAACATGAGCGTTACAAAAATAAAGTTTCTTTATGTTCCATTCTTTCACGAAGATGACCGCAACACCTTCCGATTAACTTCCGATCCTTCCCAATTAACCGAACATGTACACGAAGCCGAAGACTTTTACAAAAATTGTTTTGTTTAATTTAATAACATTAAAATTAATATAATTATTAAATTAATATTAATAAAATATTACTTAGTTATATAGTTACTTGAACTCTTTTCTTCAGGTTGATCGCCGCAAGACCTCCAACATTTCTGGTAAAAAAAAAAGGTCTCCGCCTATTTTCTGTAACTTAGACGGCAAGCAAGCTATGAAAATTCTGACCACACCATCTTGATCGCGATAGCCGAAATATAGAGCACACCAAATTTCAGAAAAATCTGAGACTTTTTTGGAGCGATGTCTGTGTCCCTTTAAGTCTACCCGGAAATTATTAAAAAAAGTTTTTTTATAACAGCGATAAAAAAAATTGTGAGGTACAAACGCATTCATTAATAGACATTAATAGAAGGCACAAAGTAGCAACTAGTAACTAAATGTAACTAAATGGAAAGTTTTTTCATTCCAAAGTTTGAATTTTGTTCGATGTTCTGACGCAAATTACACGTTCTGCTGCAGGTTGTTCAAATAGTTTATTTATCATATCAATAGAATTGAGGCGCTCTATAGTTGGAGAGGCGACGACCTGCGGAGTGGCGACGACCTGGCTGGCGCTTCTGCATCGGATTGGAAATAGTGGAAGACCACAAAGCAAACTCCAATTTTTGTTCGTCTTCTTTATAAATGGTCATCTCCAATGTTGCACCTGGAAGGAAATTGTGTTTGACTTGGCGATATCCGAAAAAATTTGTCTGAAAGTATTCCTTCAGCTGCTCGCGTGTAAAAATGCCTACTTTAATGAATTGCGTTTTAATTGGACCAAAATTGTCATTACGTAAAAAACAAGTAAAGTGACCAACCAATTAAACTGAAAAAAGTAACAAAAAACTTTGTTTAAAATTAAACAAAATTAAGGTTAAAAATCAACGTTGAAAGATTGCGCAGAGATAAGCAAACGTTAGCATTGAAGCATTGCAGTACAAAACCAAAAAATTTTGTTTAAAAAATTTAAATAAAAATTTAATTTATTTAATAGCAATTATTTATTGTATTATATTGAAATTTGAAATATGTAGATTGATTTGCAACGTTTGATTTTAAAAAATTTAAATTTAAAAATTCTATTCCCGCACAATTATTCCAATCTCGAATGAACTCCCTGAACTCAAAGATCTTTCAAAGAAAACTGAAAGTCTGGCTCTCTATGAACTTTTAACGGTCATCTTTTCCCCTTTCTGCACCTCTCTCCTCTACTTTTGATTGAGGGGCTTTTGTTGTGTTTTTGTATAATTTCTGGGGAATCTTAAATTCACCACTTTTATCTCCGCATAACCTGAAACCTGGAATGATGTCTGTGTGTATCTACTAATAAATAATTAAAATGAATTTAAAATGACCAAAAATCAGTAAAAATGGTTGCAAAATTGTAGAATGCAGCCCCACTAAAAATTGTAAAAAAAAAAACTAAAAAAATGTGTAACACTTCATTTTTCTTAATTTTTCGTAACTTTCCAAATACTGAGAACAACAACGAGTTTGTCATTTTTTGGCGCACAGTAGCATTTAATACCTAAATAGAAATTGTCTTCTTTTAAAAAGAAACCAAACCGTGCAACAAAAAAGAACTCGGTGTGTCGCTGCGCTGTCTCGCAGCCGACAACATTTCAGCAAAAAAAGCCCACTCTTCACACTCACTGTAATTTGTTTACTAAAAGTGTGAAGCTCGCATACAACATTTCTAAGAGACAGCAAAAAAGAATTTAAAATTACTGAAAATCAGTGAAAAAGGTTGCAAAATTGTTGAATGCAGCGCCACTAACAGTTTAAACATTTGAGGTACGGTAAGCAGACAGAATTTGTAAATTTGTTGCTTATTAAATTTTACAAATGCTGTGAACAACAGCGTTCTGTGTTGTCCTATTTGGCGCACTTTAGTATTCAAACCCGAAACATTTTGTTTCTTTGTTTTTTTTGCAAAATTAAGTTATGCGACTAAAAAGGGCTCAGTACATTAGCCAACTTAGCCAGCCAGCCAAGCAAAATTAGGCCGTGTTTTTTTCTCCTATGCACCATTTTTGTACTTGCATCCAAAAATTTGTTTAGTTTGTTAAAAATTTGTAAAATTTAAACAAATAAATAAAAATGCATTAAAAATGACCGAAAATCAGGACAGGACAAAATCAGAGCTGGTAACTAAAAAATGTGTAACACTTCACTTTTCATAACTTTTTGTAACTTTCCAAATACTGAGAACAACAACGAGTTTGTCATTATTTGCAGCATTTACAGCACTGCACTGCAGCATTTAATACTCTTCTCGCATCCAAAATTTGTTTATTTAATTTGAAAAATTTGAACATCCAATCTGATCGATGTCTGAATAAATTAAAAAACCAAAGGTTGTAATATTTGGCTGCTTTACAGCTGCTGTTAGCTACAAGCAGTTTAAGGCACTAATACATGGTTAAAAAAATTATTTAGTCAACGCCGAAAAATTAATTAATCATTCTTATAACTATATTTTAAGTATTAAATCTGAAGATTTATTTATTGTAATCTGTGACACCAGTCTTCACCAAGTAGATAAAACTGCATGAAAAGCGATGAACGGCCCAAAATGCTTTTTGTTTAAATTTTGTTTTAAAGATTTTGATGGTGCTATAACCAGATCGCGGCAATCGAGTGTGTTATTAAACAGCAAAGATTGTCGGATTGTCGAATAACCTATAACCGTCGAATAAGTCGAATAACCTACCGTATAACCTACGCCCATAAATGTCCAAATTTGGTGTACAAAAAAAAAACAACGTAATTTTCAATGTACTTTACTCGGCGTCACTACCGACAAGTGGTTTAAATTGCATTAGGTCAACGTTTTCGTGAAAAAATCGAGAGACAAAAAATGTTCTGCAAATTTTTGGAAAATAGAGGCGACTAGCCAAAAATTCTGCGGAGCAGGACAACTCGGCGCCGCCGACTTGTCGCGTTCCGTCGGTTCTGTTGTAGTTTAGCCGACTCATGCGATTTAAAGGGACACGCTCCAAAAAAGTCTCAGATTTTTCTGAAATTTGGTGTGCTCTATATTTCGGCTATCGCGATCAAGATGGTGAAGTCAGAATTTTCATATCTTGCTTGTCGTCTAAGTTACAGAAAATGCTTCACAGTTGTTTGAAGCATCGCAAATTCGCTTTAACACTCCAATTTTTTTCTTTAATTTTCTCTTTCCAGGCGGAAGGAAGAGACTCACATGATTCCATCTTCACAGTTCTTTGAAGCATCGCATATTGGCTTTGTTACTGAAATTGTTTCCTCCGCATTGTGACGCACAGTTCACCTTTGAGATTGGATTTAATTCATAGATTAAAATTTCCACCTTTTGTCTATAGTCTATTTCTCGCCTAGCTGTGCACGAGTACTGTAGGTGGCCCAACGTTCGTCGCGGTAAGACCGAAACTATTGTGACAGAATCGTCTGAATCTGCGGATTTCGGGATTGTAGGGTACAGTTTCTGGACAATTCGACGTCGGAGGACCCGATGCAATCGTCAGAATTACACAAAAATGCCGAAATCCGCAGATCCAGACGATTCTGCCCCAATAGTTTCGGTCTTACCGCAACGAACGTTGGGCCGCCTACAGTACTCGTGCACAGCTAGGCGAGAAATATGCTGTAGTCGAACAAGCAAAATGCCAGCAAAACTTTTTAAATAAACTCAAGGCATTTTCTCACATTTTTGGTAAATTGCAGTATCAACCCCATCATCCAGCGAACAAAAATCGTTAAAAAAAACTGACGCTAATGTCGCCACGAAAAAATAACGATTTCTAAGACAAGAAACAGAAACAGAAAAATTCAAGAAATTTCAAACAAAAATTAAAAATGCACTTTAAAGACCTATACGGGTCGTATATTTCAAGTGGAATTGCTCGTCTCATAGAGCACCTATGGGACTGGTAGCAATAAAACTGTTCTCAGAACACTAAAATAGGCCCTTAGATAACAAAATGAAACGTGCACGTTTCGAAACTGTACACAACTGTAACGTTATCAGCTGCTGATTGACTCGAAAAACAGCTCTTGTTTGCCTCTCTGACCGGTCACAGTTGGAGCGTCTATAAATTGACTTTCTGCTCTCCCATGATTCAAACGCGCTCAGATGTTCCGTCAAGCTGCTCTTCTGTTCTTCCTGGTGCTCTTCGGAGTGGGACAATCCGTTGCTGTCGCCGCGCCTGGCAACAGCAGCATCGACGCCCTTCCGTTTTGCTCGCGCTGCCCGCCTGCTGGCCACTACTGTAATTTAAAGTTCGGTTTGCACTATTCCTGATCTACTTTGTTTCAGGCATGATTCCGGACCTGCCGTGCATGGTTCGCAGTTGCTCCGGTGTTGGAAAGTGTCGAATCCTCCCGGGAGAAATTTTTGGCCGCTGCCACTATCCGCAATGCCCGTAATGCGTGTTACCATTTGAAATAAAGCTACTGGAAAGAGAAATTTCGTGTTATTTTGACTTTTTATGTTCAGAAAACTAATGGATTCATTTCCCGATTTGTAGTTTTGATATGTTTTGTTGATTGAAGTTACTTCCGTTAGAGGTGCTAAAAGCGGTTTATTCGCGACCAACTCGTCCGTTCACGTGCACTCTAGCGCTCAGCTGTCGATCTAGTCTGTAAAGCTAAACTCCTGCCCGCGAGGAGAACATAAAGCTGTGGAAGGTCTGAATCAAGTTGTTTCAAAAGAAAGAAGACACTGCTTGGGATTCAGAGACTGCCAGATGGCAACGGATTTTCCATTACAACGATAGAGCTAGAAAGTGTTTTGCAAGCGTCATACGCGTTGCTTTGCTAAATCGTAACAATCAATTTTACAACGGTGGAGCTAAAGAGTGGTAACGTAACGATCAATTTAAAAACTGGTTGATTTATTAAAATTATAATTAACAATTTGTTCATTTTTGGCATTTCATTATTATTAATTAATTAATTGTTACTTTAAGACAAGAAGCTCGGTGACAACACATCAGCAGCGAGCGCCGATTCAGTGAAAACAGCGGGAGATCCAACGTACGGATTCAGAATAGCCCCTGAGAGGATTGTGGGCGAGAGCACATCGGGGCAGAGGACGTGCGGCGAGAGGATCAACGGTGACATCACGTACGGATTGATGACGTTGGGCGAGAGGACGTACGGCGCAAAAACGTAGACGTTGAAAACGGCCGCCGAGAGGACATTCGGGCCTAGTACGTAGGGCGAGAAGATGAGCGGATTGCCGATTTGCGGCGAGATAATGGGCGGACTCAAGAGCAGAGGAGCGAGAATGTTCGGCGAGAAGAGCGACGGGGAGAGCGTCACGGGACCTAACGTGGGACCCTGAAATCAACGGCAATGCGATCTGGCTGTATTAATTGAACAAAACTCACTCCAACGATGGTGGGATTGAAGGCATAGGGCGCCAGAGTGACAGCAGGAGTGATTTGACGTCGTTTTCTGCCAGGCACAACCGGGATCTCCTCTCCGGCCAAATGCCGAATCGCTCCGAACAACGCCTCCTTCCTCTGCACCTCGGTCCACTGATCGTACTCGTCCAAGTCCATCGGGAACTCGGTTAGATTGGTCTGATAGGGGCCGTTCTCCCCGTAGATCATCTCCAATTGGCTCCGCTTCAAGAACGCGTATTTTCGCGTTGCAATATGGCGCTTCTGGCGTGTTGTAAACGATTTTTCCATCTTTGTGAAAGTGTCTTTGATGAATTGCGTGACGTTCATGATGTCGTTGTCGATTCCAAACAGTTTTGCGTTCTTCATAATGTCAAAAGCTTCGTCAGCAATCTGTCGAGCGCCCGAAGCCTCCATGATGAGTCCGAGAACGGAGCTTTTATCCGCTTCGTCCATTCCAGCCGCATCGAGCAGCTTTGGCAGAGGCGCTATAGCGTTCGGTGAGTCATCGTTGTAGAACGGGAGGATGTTGGGCGAGAAGAGGTGCCTCGTTTCCCTCGTGTCCGACGGGAGAACGGACGCGAATTTGGGGGAGAGGAATTTATAGTTTACTTCTTCGTTATTCTTCGACAGCACATCGACGAGTTTGTACGTCTCCTGGAGCAGCGGCATGTTCTTCTTCTCCTCGGGCATCAATCCTTTGATCCGCTGACTGACCGTCTTCTTCTTCTTGTACGCGTTGTTCTCGCCGAGCACGATGTCCAGCACGCGGTAGCGGTATTTGGACATTTGCTGCGTGTCTTCGACCATGTTCTTGAGGTCGTTGAGTTGTTTGTACGAGTCGCTCCACGGTTTGATGCGTCCGCTGTCCTTATCGATTGCGTGCACGAGGTTGGTGAGGAATTTTGACATTTTTTGCACCGGAGAGGGAGGTTTCTGCACTGCAGGGTCGGCGAGAGTGTTCAGTTGGGACATCGATTTGATGGGACGATCGTGTTTGTCCTCGTTGAAGACCATCTGAAGTGAAAATCGTGAAAAATAGGTCAAGAATTTCTCGTTTTTCTAACCTCTTTGTCGACGAACATGTTGGCACTTCGCTTGGCTCGAAACTGCAACGATTCCATCATCTTTTCAGGGTTCTGGAAGAATTTCGAGAGTCGATTGAGTCTCGCTCTGCTCTTCTCCGATTCAATCACTTCGGCCTCCATCTTTTTGGCCATTTCAATGGCGACTCTCCTCAGCGGCGCCTTGGATGTCGGTTCTGTTACTGGTGCAGTCATGGTTGTCGTAGTTGTCGTCGATGTGACCACTTTCTTGAACGTTGGTCTCGGGGTTGAAATTCTGAATCCGCCAACCCAATCGCTCTTCACGTCGTTTGTAAACTCGAAATCTTCTTTTCTCTCTACGGGAACGAGGCGTTTGTCAAACGCTTTGGTTAGGCATTTGGCGGAAGCAGTCAAGTCATGGTCTTCTTCTATGATGTCCAGGCAGTGGATGAACGCTTGGCGGTTGGTTCTGAAAGAGCGGAAACTCAGAAACATCAATCTTAGATCGCAGTAATGAATAAGGTATATTTTAGGCTCAGAGCGGCTTTAGGCAACGCTGTATACACATCACACAAGAGGCTAAAACCCGAAAGGTCCTGTCGGTGCTTTCAAATAGCTCTAAAGTAGAAATTTTAAAAATCCTCGCTCATTGAGTATCAAACACAAGTTGAAAGTGAAATCTTTGAAATTTCCACTGCAAAGTGGAGTATACTGTAGTTTTGACAGGCACCGAACTGGGCTGCTTGAATGCGGACATCACGCATACCCTTATCCAGTATTTTGCTTATGTAATTTTGCTCAAAAACTCCAATTCTAATGAATAGAATACATTTTAAAGGAACATAACGTTCTTAAGATAGATCCAAACCACTTACTTGTCCATTTTCATATAGAGCT
>MQUG01000398.1:0-11914 GCA_007213375.1 Steinernema feltiae | reverse complement strand
TCGTGTGTGTCACAACTATTTCGCCGTCTCGTCTCATCCGTCCGCACTCAATGCGGATTATTCCGTTGCTGGCCGCTTTCCTTTTGCGATGTGGGCCAATAATTACGTTTTCTGGTGACCGTAGTCACGACTTTTGAGCGTTTCTCGACGAGTTTCTTGAAAAAACTGCTGCTCTCGGCCTACTCCGGCACTCAGGCTGGCACATTTTTGCCCGTTTATTAATCTAGTCATGTCACGCCGTTGGCCGACAGATCGCAGCTTCTAACAAAACAACTTTTGCTAGACTGACAGCCGCGCTCGGCTCGAAATTTCTAAGCTAAGTTACTTGTTGATTCTTTTGCGAAGCGTTCGCGATTGACCCGCAGTCCCACCCCAGGACAAACTCGTGCGCTTCCGCCCGCGACTACTAGGTCGCTTTCCTTTTGCGATGTGCCATTAATAACGTTTTCTGGTGACCCCAGTCACGACTTTTGAGTGTTTCTCGACGAGTTTCTTGAAAAAAAAAACTGCTGTTCTTGGCTACTCCGACTCCGCATGAGCAGCAATTATTAAAAACCTGTCCCCGCGCGCAACCCTTTTTAAGCACGCCGAACCTCAGTTTCTATTCACTCTTCATTTTTGCTCGGTCTGTGCTACCACCATTTCGTCAGGTCGTCTCACCCGCTCCGCAGTCAAGGAGGATCCCGAAAAAGCCAAGTTACTTGTTGATCCTTTTGCGAAGCGTTCGCGATTGGCCCGCAGTCCCACCCCAGGAAAAACTCGTGCGCTTCCGCCCGCGACTACTGGTAGTCCAGTTATCCCACTTTCCTTCTCTTCACCTAAAGCGCTAAAGTCTTCGTTATCTACCTCTCTTAACGATCCTCTCGACACATCTCTCGCAAAATTAAACTCTCCAATCACATCTAGCCCTAAAAATACCGCTGTAGTCCAATCTCAATCAAAACTTACTACTAACCCTACTCAAAAACCAGTTACTCTCAATCTCAAAAACAAAATCAAAACCCCAAAAACAATCCAATCATGACCGCTAATCTTGACGACTTGAAAGATGAAATCGAAAAATTCGCTTAGCCTTAATGTCTCAATCAGCTCTCGTCAACCGCGCTGTTCCCTTGCCAACATTTTCGGGCGATCCAGATAGCCATGATTTCCGAGTTTTCTTGGACGAATTCCTCGAGAAAACGGCGGCTCTAGGCTACTCGGATGCGCAAGCGGGTACATTGTTGCCGGCTTATCTATCCGGAAGAGCCAGCGCAGTATATCGTCAGCTAGCCGCCCCCTGATAAGACTACTTTCGCTAAATTAACCGCCGCGCTCGGCTCAAGATTCGCGAAATCTGTTCCTGAAGCGTGGAACGATCTCCATCGCGCCAAACAGAAACAGTTTGAATCTTGCGAGCAGTTTGCCGATCGCGTAGCGTCCATTGTAAACCGCACTCACTCCCAAGACCAAGGCTTTACTGCCAATCTACAAAAGAAAACAAAAATCCAGCTGTTTCTCAATGGCCTTAAAACGGCCACGCGCACCCATTTGCAGGGATAACAACCTTCAAAATGTGTATGCCCATTTTACTCGTGAAAAGGGCGCCGAACACCTTTTCACAATTAAAAAAGAATTTCCTGGAAAGCGCGCGTCTTCCCTAGTTTCTCTGCTCGTGCGGCATGGCTTTCACAGCCAAGCGAAGAAATAAAAATTTATCGGAACCTCTTCCGGCTGCCGGAATCACCGCGCTGCAAATTAAAATTGACCCTACAGTATCCAGCGATCAAGCGACGCAGTCGCTGTTTCTGATCGTGTCGCTGCTTAACCACGCCGCTCTTTTACCGGCTGCGCCGGTTCGTGTACAAGGTGCTCCAAAAGACACCTTCCCTGGGTCTGGTCAAAGCTTACGTCAATTTCTGGCGGCAAGCGGTGCCGCGAAAAACATTCACGAGGAAGAAGATGGATCATTCACAAATATGATCAGTACCCACCTCGGAAATGATGGAACGGAAAGTTAATGAAAGAATAATGGCTTTTACTGCGACCCCAGAGGGAATGCTACGCAAATGCGTCCATCGCGAGGCAGCCGCAGAACGGCTCGCCAAATTATGGGATTTGTGGGGGTTCCAAATTTTTAACGTGAACCAGTTCGCTGGTGTGAGGGAATAGACGGAATAACCTATTCTCCCATAACATGCCCGCGTCGCGGTGAAAAGCTCTGATTACTGCTTTTGTTATTCGTTATTCTCTGAAAACATTCTGCTTCATCGCCACTTCACCGCTACCTCTCCACGATTGCCGCTTCTACATCGCCACCCGACTCCATCACCCAATCACCTTCATCAGATCGCCTTTCCCGCTCCTCAGCACGTCACCTCAAACCGTCACTTCGCCACATTTCGTCGCTCGTCGCACCATCAACGCCCTCGCCTATCGTCATCTCTCCCAATGTTAAAGATTGCCAGCAACAATCATTGCCAGTTAAATCATCACTCAGGTGAACCTTCAAAATGCCAGTCAAACAACAAGTTTACAAAAGTTCACCTTCACGAACACCTGGCAACTGCAGGAGTTTATTGCACATATTGAAAGATAATTGCACTTTCTGCTATTGCTGGTATTCGATCGTCTCAGCAACTTGTGCTCTTCATCCGCCTCACTTCAACAGCTCATGTCATCCTCAATTGATCGCCTCATCTTCGACTTTGTCCTATCAACTCCTCTACTCATTCCGACTTGCCCGCTTCATCTTCATTGTCAACCGATCGCTTCGCCTCACCACTGTCAACTCACTACCTTCAACTATCGATCGCTTGAGCATTGTCGTCGTCACATTCTCTTCCGATTCCCGCCAATTCAAATTTACCAATTAATCCCCCATTTTTCACTCAGTTAATCCTTACTTCCTCCTTTTTTCATGATGTTCTTTCTTTTATTGTCTGTTCTATTTCTTTTGTGCAAAACGCATACCTCTCCTACCTACACCTGCTACGCTATCTCAAACTCATATGCGTCCTAAACGCATACTCAGGCCTCCACGCCTCATTGAAATCCATCAGACGCCGGACACATCGAAGCGTGAAAGTTTGGCGCTTGTGGCGCCTTTTCCGTCACCCACGTTCACTGTTGCCGCCGCTCCTACGTCCGCCCCTGACGGCGCCGGCGCGCATCTTTCCCGAACTCACTTCCGCCGTCGCGCCTGAGGAAGTCTTAACTGCGTCACAATCTCTCTCTATTCATAATATGTAGTAGGCCATGTAATCAAGTGTAAATAAAGAGAGGTATGCTATTGATGACCGGCTGAGCTAGATGACCAAAATCGACAAAACAACACTCCTTGCCAACAAGACATAGTCAGCACCCAAGGGGGCATAGCTCAGGGGCAGAGCGCTTGTTTAGCTTAGCTTAGGGCTGGGGTTCGATTCCCCAAACATCCAGAACATTTTTTGTTTGCTGCTTGACAGCGACATGCTCCACAGTCTGTTGTGTTGCGCAAGCTCTTGCAGCGATGGAACGTAGCATTGCTTTTGGACCATATAACAAGGGACAAGCCATCCGTGGAAGACTCGAAATCACTCCAAAATGGGTCAACAATTCGCTTTTTTGCCCTTCGAGATCATCAATGACGTCGCTATCTTTGCTGGCGAGCAACGAGACCGTTAGGTCCGTATTTATCATCAACATCTCACCCATCTCACTGGAGCTTGGGGCGACTTTGCAAGGAACGCATCACCAATTGTGTTCTACTCTGATAAACCGTCCCAGTTTAACCGGCTCTGAACGAGTTTGACCGTCCCCTGATTAACAGAGAAAGAATTCGTTCCAGATTTTTCAGTTTAACGGATTTAGAGGAAGAGTCATGTAAACCAAAGAGACGAGTTTATTCAACGATTTCCGTTCTAGCCGACGCAAACTCAATACGAAGAATGTTATCGTTGTTTTCTAGAGTGACAACGACGCCGTCCACTCGTCTCCATTCAATCGACGAATCTGACGCGCTGATTTGCAGATCTTCTCTGAAATTCTTCAAATCGCTAACCTTGAAATCAAAGAAGAACTGAAAACTGCAGGTTTTGAATGATCCATCGAATTGCCTCGCGAACAGCTTTTCAAAGAAAATCCGAGGGAATTTGAAATTCTGCGTTTCAAAACACAGAACTTTAAATGATTTCGTCAACGCGAATTCTTCGATTTCTTCGTTAAATGCGCTGGAAACGTCGGCGTTGTGCAACCTCACGTCTTCCAAGACGTGAGGTTGCACCGATTTCAAGATTTCCGTCAAAAAGCCGCAAATTGGATCGAGTTTTCCTATAATGAACAGATCATAAATCGATGAGTTTCGGTAGAAGGAAAGCAGCTGACAGAGTTCATCTACTTGAAAGAGGTCAACGTCTAGAATTTCTAGTTCACACATGGACACAAATGGAACTGTGAACTTGACGATCTTCAGAATCCCCTCGAATGACGATTGGTTTGGCTGCGGACTCCGTCTAATATGAATGTACTCGATTCGAAAGTATTTTCCGCTCATTTTCTGAAGATCCTCAAAGGTCAAGCTGCGGAAACCATGCTTAAAGTAATTGATTCCATAGGACCAAGTTCCTTCTTCGTATGCAATGAAGATTTTGGCGGAAATCCGATTTTGCGAGTGTTGTGTGATCGCTTTCTGCCACTCACGACTGGAAAGCGGTTCTTCGATGCGAGAAGGAGCTCCCAAAGCCGCAACGACGGAATCGCAGAACAGGAAAGGTACAAACTCCATCTTGTGAGTGATGCAACCGCGTGACGCACGCGTTTAAATGCGTTTTAAGCAATGCGATCGCGTCTGTGTGGCGTTGCTTTATGTGGACGAGCATGAGACTCGTCGCTCGACTACAGCAGTTCCAGTGGCTGGGACTCAGAAGATTCATCGACCTACACGTCCTCTGACACGTCTGGCTCAGAATAAGACGACACGTCGGGTTCGTCATCCTCGGGTTATACATCGTCCTCCTCCTCCAGCAGCAGCTCTTCGAGCTATTCCGACACCACGGATTCTTCATCGTCGTACTATGGAACGACCGACTCGGAAACGGAAAGTTCAACGCAAAATGGATCGACGATGTGAATATGTTATTGTAGTGATGATAATTTAATCGATATACGTGTTATTTCTGCATTTTGGTTGAATGTTTGAAGATAAAAGCAATGATGACGCAAACGAGCATCGAAGCGAGTGACTAACAGCGAACGGAGGTGAAAGAGAACAGCGGTCGGCGCTTCTCTGTTTTCTCTGCACTCTCTCACACCGCCGCGCGCAGACGATCGCGAGCGCATAGGGTCGCGCCGCTGTCGCCTCGTCTTTGCCAGTGATGAGACCTTTATTGATAGGAAGTGCAATCATACTGCCAACCGAGGCGATGACCGATTGTTGGACTCTGATGGCAGTTAAAATCAAGCACAAAACCGAAATTTTGTTGTTCTTTGTGTAGAGATTATGAAAATGTGTGGGGAAAACTGTTATGGATCCAATCTTTGATCACCGACGATCACTGATTTATCACACAAAACTGCACCTGGCTGTACTTATGAGGGAAGGACACATTTCAGTGACATGTTGGAATACGCGGCATTGCACTGCGCCGACGTTCCCAGCGCATTTTTTGAAGAAATGTAAGAAATTCGGCCAAGTTTCGACCTCGATGATGAAATTAGATTTTTTGTAGGACAGCTACGTTTTTAGCTATAAAACTTAGCACGATAAGAACCCTACATTTTCTAGAAAATCACTGGTCTTGACGCGATTTATTTGCGTTTGGATATGCGTTTTACGGTAGCACTTTGACCGTTCTTTGCTAAAAATGACCATTTTTGGTTGTTTTGAGTGATTCTGATGATCTTTGCGACCTCAAATTGGTCTAGAATGGCCATGGAAACACAGGTTTCCGGCTATCTGGCCAAAAAAAACGCAAATATTTGTCATTCGCTGTCCAATCGTGGACTTATTGTTAGCCGATCGCGCGCAACCACAACGCAAAACGCTGTTTTCAGAGCAATGCGACAGGAGAAAGAACTGAAAAGGCGATGCGCATTCGTTCATAAACGTTACAGTTCACGTGGAACTTCGTCACTCGAACGAGTTCTCCTGTCAGCATGAACCAAGTGCCCCTTTTATTTATCGACCACGTCTGTCATCAACTGAAATTACAGATGTTTCATCAAATCGTGCAGCTCTCCGTCAAATGGTCGACAATTGGCTCCGTTCATCGCGAGAAACGGCGCGATTTGCGTTTTGTATGTAAAGTGGACGGTAAGGCTGCCAGCTATTGCTTCTTGGATGCCTTTGGATCAGGCGATTCGCCAGGATTTACCGTCAAAGACCTCAACTTGACATATGACAAAATCACACTCGTCGCAAGTGGTTGGACGTTTATAGTGTCTTCTAGTAGAGTGTCGCAGCAAGTGTCGTTGAACGAAATTCAACGTGACGTCTTTCCAGTCGTCGCTTTTCTCGCATCCAACTGTCACATTCAGTACGCAGGCCCGGTGGACAGCGGACAAACTCAGCTCTTCTTTCAAGCGTTCAAAAAGTGCCCCGGGTTTGTCTCAATCAGCGGGGACTTACAGAGCCTTGAGGAGATCGAATTTCTGGCGCAACAAGTTGAGTACGGTAACGTAAAGCAGCTTAACCTGTCGAGAGGCGAAAATTCATACGAGAACGAGAAACTTGCGGAAACGCTCGAAACATTTGTGCGCTCAACGAGATTCCATTATCTGAGTGCTCCTGGACCGCTGAAAAATGACTTTCAGATGGTGACGCTGTTCCTGGAGCGCGCTTTTACGGGTGAACTGATGCGTGGAGCAACCATTACGTTTGCAAACACTAGTTTCAGTGAGAGTCGGCTCTACGCGCTGCACCCCGAATGCCGTTTAGCGGAAGGAAAGGGCTGGTGCATTCCAAATTCCAATTTCGGCGTTCAAGTCAAATTTTTTTTATTTTTGCAATTTGGCTATGTCTTTGAACGTCCGCCCAACCGCGGACCACGAACAGCGATTCAATCTCTCCACGCCAATGCAGATGCTTCCACCCAAAGGTATCAACTATCAAATAGGGAACCTGCTCCCTCAACTCGTGGAGCTCGCTTCTGTGCGGCCCTCAGGTGGTTGTTGATGTGCGGCTGTGCGCAAAGACGGCAAATTTCAGAGTGAAGCAACCATTTTCAATGAATAACGCTACGACCGAGAATCTGGTATTCTCTTCTTATTTGTAATGTTTTCTTTCTTGCTTTTATCTGCTAATAAATACCATATTTTGGAGCTGACAGCGCGAGAGAGCCGATTCTGTACGTTTTAATAAAATAGAACGCATACAGTACCAAACCCAGAAAAACGCACATAGAACATTTACAGTACCAAGCCGATAAAGATAGCAATTTCACACAGATCGGTCATCAGAGTGTTCCCGAGCGCTTGCCTCATCTGTCCGGCCAGAGGCGAGTTGGAGGGTTTGAGGCTGGCTTAGGCAAGCCTAAAAAACTGAAAAACAGAGTTAAGAAACTAATTTTTTGGAAAAGAAGAACGATTGATATTGCATGTAAGACCTGATTGATTTGTTTGATTTACCGCGATAACAGAAGATGACCAGACGGTCGCGACTGTTATTGACGCTGTTATCACTGAACTGCTTTTAGCACTCGATTCTTCTGCTTCGCTGAAGCAGCAAGTAGCGTCTATGTACAGTTTAATCGATTTTGCTACAATCGAAGTGCGTTTACATGTAATCTTACTTATTGTGACGATCTGTGATTGTCTGTTGCCAGCGACTCACCACCCCACGCGTTCTTTGTCCCATTGTGTCTTTGTCCATCGCATGGATATAAGCGCGCACCGCGATCACTCGTGGCGGTCGGACCCCGAGTTGAGCTTTGAATAAAGTCTCCAGACTTAACTCTCTCGGAATTCCAACACTTTGAACGTTGAAATACTGTTGAGCTGAGCTGAACGTTGAAACGTTGAGGGAGCTGAACGTTGAAATACTTGTTTTTCCGAAATCTCTAAAGACTTTTACGTAAAGACAAAAGACACCTGAAATGTATCTTCATTTCAACCTCCCGAAGCGCGGTGGCTTGTGGTAACAGTGCGTCAATGAATCAATCGAATGTCCTCATTTGGCGTTCAATTTCAGATGCTTGGATAATTATCACCTACCGTAATCACTGTCGAACTGCGCTGAGAACCTTTTGTAACAAAAGGTAAGTCTTTTATGATTTAAATTCTCATTTTAATTTGTGTTTCAGACCACCCAATATCCGAAGAGCGCGCAATTATTGGTCAAACGGCCATTGCGCTTAAAAAGGTATATATTCGTAGTTTTGCGTTTGCTCATCTTACACTTAATAGTGTGCCAATTTCGTTTTTGATGGTGTTTTGTCCAGTTTATGGCTTTACGGCGTAAGCGTACCTCGTGACGAATTATTACTATCCGTTTTTCGCGATATCATTGACCTGATAGATCTATTTTAGGCAGTTAAGCAACTCGTGATTCGTCCAGAACTTTTAGCGATGTTATTCAAGCACAGAAACGCTGCTTAAGATGCGCTACAACTCCATCAGTTCCATGGCGAACCAACTGAAATTATGGGTAGCAGGATAAGGATAACCGTTTTTGGCGATATCACTGACCTGATAGATCTATTTTTAGGCAGTTAATCAACTCGTAATACGTCCGGAGCTTCGATAACCTCTTGACGGATAACGTCTTGACGAGGTTTGACTTTTTTTCAATTTCCAAGTTTACTAGTTTTTTTAGAAGCAAATGCCTGATCAGTGTCATCAACGACCTTGTAAACAATGTGGGCGCAATCCTTCGACAAAAGCACAAGGAGGTGAGTTTGGTCCTTCCACTATGTTCTCAAATTGCTTGTCATTTAGCGTTTAAGTCGTTCAGTGCCTATCTGAACAGAGCCACTGCGCTTAAAAAGGTATATATTTGTAGTTTTAGACGTTTTTTAACGTACAAGCTTAAACACTGCTGCGTGTGCTCATCTCACACGTACACTTAATAGTGTACCAATTTAGTCTTTGAGCTGAGTGACGCTAAGGGTGCATTGTCCAGTTTATGGCTTTGTGGCTTAGAGCTTTGTGACAGAAGCGTGCCTCGTGACGAATTAAGACTAACCGTTTTTGGCGATATCACTGACCTGATAGATCTATTTTTAGGCTGTTAATCAACTCGTAATACGTCCGGAGCTTCGATAACCTTTGGACGAGGTTTGACTTCTTTTCAATTTCCAAGTTAACTAGTTTTTTTTAGAAGCAAATGCCTGATCAGGTTCATCTACGACCTTGTAAACCATGTGGGCGCAATCCTTTGAGAAAAGCACAAGGAGGTAAGCTTGGTCCTTCCGCTTTGTTCTCAAATTGCTTGTCATTTAGCGTTAAAGTCGTTCAATACCTATCTGAACCGCGCTTAACAACGTCTTTCACTCGCAAGTAGTAAGCTAGGTCGATAATGTACAATTTCTAACCTAACAATTGCAGGCTGTCCGCTGTTTATGACGAGTCTGAATCACCAAAACAGTTGGTGATGGCAAGTCGTTTAGCCAGGTAAATGGCCGATGCTATATGACTGATTTATAGTTAAATTTTCAGACTATCAAGTCGCTTGTTACAATCGTATTTAAAAAAGTGTGCTATGAAACAGCAAACAACAAGCACCAACCACACTGAGGTTAGCGAGGATTTAGCAGTAAATTTACCATCGAGCAAAGTTTTAGTGCAAAGCAGATCGATTAATAAGAAAAGAAAAGCCAGCGAGGAGACTCACTACCCCACGCGCTCTTTGTGTTTTTGTCCGTTTGTCTGCACGCTTTGTCCCATGCGCGCACCGCGATCTTTGAGCTTTGAATAAAGTCTTCAGACTCAACTTTCTCCGGATTTCAACACACGCTAGAGGGAGCGACACCAGAACATCAGAACGACACTAGAACTACCGGAGGAATCCCAAAATCCTTACTGTACCGCTATTTGGAGTGCCGTTACGGAATATAACTTTGTGTGATTGTGTTAAAGAACGCAGAACGCAACCGTTCTTGGAGGCGCACATTCTTTTAAATGAACCAAAGAGCTTTACGTTTCACAAAAACAGTTGGGCTCATTTGGAAAAAATGCAAATTGAAGTGTCTTTTTAAGAGAACCGAGTATCATCGATTTACCCACTATGAACGTGATCTCCTCTACAGAAGCCGGAAGCACAAAGCTCCGAGGCACGAGTTCAACGATGAATCGGAAGAAATTGAATAATGAAAAAACGAAATAATGACAAAAGTACGGAAGATTAGGAGTTCCTCTAAATGTGTATTTCAATGATTTATTAAAGTGTATTAAAAAAACGTTGAAAAAAGGTTTGCAAAGCTCTGCAAAATGACCTAAATTGTGTAGACGGTTTTTTCGATTTTTAAAGTTGTCATAGCATTCGAAACATTTGCAGGATTTTTACTCCCTGTCATATCGTTTATGGTGGAATTGCCTGATTATTCCAGACGCCAAGGCTTCGATCTAATACACCAAGTCTACGTTGTAGCATTAGCCTTGATTTTACAGTCCACCGAAGAATGATCGAGTTCGTCGTCGCATGCTTTTAATTTTGTCAAAGCTTTATAGAACCGAGCAAGCGAGTTAGAGAGCACAATCAGCACCATGAAAGTGCGTTTGTACTGAACGAGCATAGGGTTCTACTTATGACACCTTTGTTGCTTACAATCAGTTGCGATAATGAAGAACTATTTTAAAAGTTCTTTTATAGCTCAAACGATCTATCGGCGTATCTACAAAACTCTACGAAATCATCTCCGCTTCGGCAGACTTCTTCAGCTGCTCAATGATCGCCGTTTGATTCACGTATTCGAAGACATTTGGCGCTGAAAATAGGATTCCAATCGTTCCTCCAGCGGTCACAGCAAAGAATATGTAGAGGAGCAGTCGATCGATGACCATCGCCACGTATTTCCACTCTTCGCGCACCTGTAACTTTTACTTTAGAGCCAATTGCAGATTCTAACGCACTTTCTTGTAGTAATTGTCTTGTTTCAGGTGCTCCGTGATGTAGTCGATGGCATCGATTGCTTTGATCGCTTCTTCACTCAGCAAAGCGCTGACATCCACGTTTCGAGGATCCTCCATCTCGGAGGTTGAAGATGACGCGTTCATATGGTCACCTTCTTCGGTTTCCGATCGATTTCTGCGTTGCAAGGAGCAATAAGGATGATGGACCTGCTAATTCAGAGCTTATTTTAACAGATCGGGTTGCGGTATCGCCAACCTTTGCGTGATTCATCTCGATAAACTCGCCCGGTCGGTATTTTACCGTAGTGGGAGAGCCAGACGATCGCTTCTTTGAACGTTTACGTGTGATTTCATCCGCTGGAATCGGTCTTCGCATCATCAGGAGCATCGGGAGGTGCTTCAAAAAGATGGTCTTCACCCAGGCGGCATCGTATGCGTGGTAGGACCGCGAAAATAGATGTTAATGATGATTACGGTAACCAGAATGGTGATGATGTTCATGACAAACGTCATCAAGAGGTATTTGGCCATGAGCGGGATCGTTGACGACGTGGGTGGTAGGATTTTGGAGACCGAGAAGAAGGAAGACGACCAGCGCGAGCAGGATGCTGATCGCCAGAGTGATCTTCTCAGACGCCTCAGCAGGCAAATAGAAGACCATCATACTCAGGAAGGCCATCAGCACAGTGGGAATGATGAGGATTACGGTATAGAAAGAGCGTTTTCCGGCGAATGCGTATTTGGTAAGCGATTTTGGACTTTTTCTGGATGAGTTCACCAGGAACGTCCATCAGATCCCAGATTCCACTGGGCGAATAGTCGTTGAGCTCGACTTGGCGCTTTCCCATGAGGTACTTGATGGTCACTTCGTTCTCGTTGAACGTCCACG